>VZTT01004938.1:0-33406 GCA_013400855.1 Buphagus erythrorhynchus | reverse complement strand
TTTTTTTTTTTTTTTTTTTTTTTTTTTTTTTTTTTTTTTTTTTGTGAACCAGAGAAGTTCACAATTTGGCTTTTTGGCTGTGTTTTCTGTTTTAATATTCTTCAGTTTTTAAAGTGGCAACTGATTACAGAAGAATAATCTCTCTGACTTGAATGTTTCCTTAGGAGCAGATCAGTATATACAATTTGTTCCCTTCAAAGGAAAATATCACTCTAAATGATAAAATACATATTAGGAAAGCTGCCATTGGTTGTTTGTGCTATGTCTTATTAAAAATAAATAGTCGTGCTTTGTGCATCTGTAGCGCCTTCCATCTGATGTGAGAATTCCTTACAAAGGAGGATGAATGTATTGTCATGAACTTCCTGAGAGGGGTTGGCAATTATTATCAGTTCCATCACTGGAAAAGAGACACAAAGGGTTATGTGATTTTTGCAGAAATCACTGAGAAATCCTTGGCTGACCAGGGCAGCACCAGTTGCTCCTGAGCTCAGGAGTGACAGAACCTTGGGGAAATTTGTGGTGACTCCGCTGCTGACAGCTTTTCTGTCATTCTTACTCCATTTATGCAAGTGGGAAGGAAGAGAGGAGGAAAAGCAATTAGAGTATTTTCTTTTTTAAGTAATCTGCTTCAACACTTATGACTGACTGAATATGATAAGTGACCTGAAAATGGAATTTGTCGATAGTTTGCTGGGGTTCTGGCTACGGGAAGCTGAATAGCTGCTTGGGAAGGTTTGGAGGTAGGGTCTGCTCAAAAGCAGCTTAGCTGCCCCTCCTCTGTCCTGCGGGATTGTTGGGTTTCTATTGCTACTCTTATTGCTGCTCCTGCTGTTAATACTCTACATATGTAGAGACAGCTAAGCTTCACAACTTAGATAAGAAGTTATTTGTTGTAGGAATATCACCTTTAGTGACAAAAGAAGGCTTTCATTTCACAAGAAAACAGTAACTTCATGCATTTAGTTACTATTCCCAAACAGATGGTGTATGTTGTGCGTAATAAATAAGATTTTCACATAGGTGTGCTATTAAGTATTTATGAAGTTTCTTGTTTGCATCCTTTCCTAAACCATGTCAAAGAAAGACAGGGGTGTAGAAGTCAAGAGTGGAAGGCAGGAGGGCATTTGCCATTGTGGATGTTGGATCACAAGCCTTGTGGACCTCTGTCAAGTGCTACACTGAAGAGAGGGCATCACTGGCATGAATTCAGCACATTTTTGATTAACAAACAGAGAAATGTGATGTGATCTTTCATTTGTTTGTTTTAGCTTCAGCTTTTCATGTTCCCTGACAACAGAAGAGCAGAGACTATTCTTAAATAAATTCAGCAGAGAGACAGGAACAAAACTTGGTTGTATACATTCGCATAATATTTATTGTACAAAAAAGAAAGGTTCCACACTTTCTTATCCTCATTTAAAGGTTATGGTGCTCAGCAAAGGTCCCAGTGTTACTTCATGTCACATGTTTCAAAATGGTTTTAGTATTTTCCTTTCTTTGCAGCAGTACCTTTTTCTATTTGCAGCTTGTCTGCTATAGGCAAACTGCTGTCAGTTTGATTCAGCAGTTTGGGTATTGATGAAAACAAAACATGCTTTTTCATGGAACGTTTCCTTTCTTCTACGTTGGTATAAAAATAAATCTTTTTTCTGTTTAGGTTATGTTTAGAATTCCCTCACTGCAAGAGCAAAAATAGATAATTAAAACTGTCATAAGTAAAAACCAAACTCATAATTCTAAATCTAGGTCAGTCAAAACAGTAATATACGTTGTACGTTTTAATTTGGATATCGAAGATAATGTGTGCTAACAAGCAGAGGAAATACTTTAGTAAATCTGTTCATCTAAAGAAATATGCAAAATAGTGCTATTTCTATATTGATTTAACTTCAGTTGTAAGAAAGCATTCACTAAATATCCAATGCTGAGAGCAGAGAAAATTGTGATGTTTTGAATGAAGTGTTTGGTCTTGCATACTTTTTCTTTTCTTTTTTTCCCTTAATAACCTGATTTTCTCTTTTCTCAGTTTTCAATGGGTCCAGCAAATCATCGAAGGAGAAAGAACCTGCTCAGAAACACAAAAGCAAAGAGGCCACCCCAGGGAAGGAGAGGAACAGCGAACATAAGGCTGAGAGTCGAAAAGACCAGGCTGCTGCTAATCACCACGCTACTACAAACACTGGCTCCTCTACGAAAGGGCTCACGGCTAACAACCACCACACTCTTCACAGATCGGCTCAGGACTTAAGGAAACAGGTAATAGTTGTGCTCTACTGTGGACACGTGGGAAACAAAGGCTTTTGAGGTTCTAAACTCCTTTTTCCACTAGTTGGTGTGGATCGAACGTGGCAATCCTTAAAAAAATGCTCTGGAGCAGCAGGGAGTTAATTTTCAGTGATAAAATAAAAAAGGAAAAAAGAAAAGTAGATACATGGGAATTCAGTATGATAAAGCGTGCTTTTACAGCCCTTTTTTTATTATCTGGTGTATTCATATAAAAGACTAAAGTTCACATTGCTGTTTATGAAACCTTTCTGACTGGCACTTTGTGCTGACAGTGCCAAGGCTGGCAGCACATGGAAGAAGGAATTGATCTGTGTGGCTTATCTTGGAGACTCACTTGTGCTCTGGAGAGCCTGACATTGCACTCATGTGCCTTGGTGTGCACATGGGCAGCACAAACATCAGAGTATGGGAAAAATGTTTCACCTGATGCATTAAAGAAGATACTCCAAAATATTGCCTCCTTCACAATGGAGGTACCTGGTGGGAGACATTTTTAGAGTTCCATGTTACTTGGTTGAAAGCTAGCAAAAAAATTCTTCAGGAGATTTGTTTCAAGCAAACTTGAATTCAGACCAGTCTTACAGTGTTTGTGACTGCCCTTCAAGCTAAGGCTGGGTTAGCAAAGAACCTTCACCAGGGCAGTGCAGAACAGAAAGCTTGCTGCACTTAAGCCTTTTGGGGGTTTTAGGGTTTGGGGTTTTTTTTGGGGGGATGTTGATTTGGTTGTTTTTTTCATTGGTATTTGGGGTTTTTTTGTTGTTGGTTTAGTTTTGGGGACTTCAGGGTTTGTTTTTTTTTGTTATTTTTGGTTTGGTTTGGTTTTGGTTTTTTTTTAATTGGGATTTTTTTGTTGGTTGGTTGCTTGGTTGGTTGCTTGTTTCGCAGTGATGAATTCTCAATGGGCTGGTTGGAGACAGTCTTTACTTGCTGACACCTAAAGATTTTTCTTCTAAGTAGGCTGACCTGGTCTTCAGTCTAGCTGGAATTTCCATCTTGTAGAGGGCTGTCAAGGCCTTTAAATGACATCTTCAAGTCACAGGGTTGGAAATTAAAAATGGTGAAAAGAAAAGCAGTGATGCTCTTGCTAAGGAAATCTTTAATGCTGTGTATTTCAGTGGTGGTTTAAGTTCTCCTGAAATGCCTCCATTGAATTTATATTGCCTTCTAAATGAGATTTGAGATCCTGAAGGCTATTCACAGTGTGTCCCTGTAAAACTTTAGTTTTTTATTCCACCATGGCAATTTGCCCTTAACTAGGCATCAGCATGAATGTCTGCCTTCTTTTGCATCCTTTTGGATTTCTTTTTTGTGATTGCCGGTATCTTATGGTCTTTGCTGTGACATGCTCTGTCATGAGCTCAAGGTGTTGAACAATTTTTCCAAAACATAAGAATGCAGTTTTTAATTCTTTTAACCTACTGGAACACTTGTGTTAAATGCTTTAAAGTTGTATCATCAGAGTTTGGTTGGTTAAAACTTTTGTGAAAAACTGCTGCCACTTCTGAAGGTAGTTCTGGAAGGAAAAACTCAAGTGTAAAACAGTTTGTCCACAATCCAGGTGGTTTTGCTTCATAGAGTATTTGATTGTGTGACACACAATGGAGGAAAATTTAAAGCAATGCAATACAACCAGCAGTCACACCACATGGACATATCAGCAAGGGTAATCCCCAGGCTTCAGAAAAAAGGAGGGATTTAAGTCAAGATGATATGGGTTTTCTCTTTTTTTTTTTTCTTCCTAAAAAAACAGGCACCTAAATTTTCTTCTGCATCCCACAGTAGCATAAGTACTTTCTTACAAATTTTAATGAAAATATGACTCTGACAAATTAAAGGTGGATTATGTGTTTTGCCTTACAGAAAGTCTTAGTCTTAGTTTTGTACAAAACCTTAGACTTACCAGTTACAGGACATTGCTAAATTTCTTGCTGTTGTCCTGAGTCTTTGACTTTTTCGGTATTTTCCAAAAGGAGATTTTTTTTCCCAGGGTGTCAGCCACATGTTCTTCTTCCTTCCACTATATTTTTGCTCCTTGATCACTGCANTCTTAGTTTTGTACACACCCGTAGACTTACCAGTTATGGAACATTGCTAAATTTCTTGCTGTTGTCCTGAGTCTTTGACTTTTTCAGTATTTTCCAAAAGGAGATTTTTTCCCAGGGTGTCAGCCACATGTTCTTCTTCCTTCCACTATATTTTTGCTCCTTGATCACTGCATTTGCATGATTTATTTGTGTATGTTTTTGTTTTGTTAAGTCTTACAGAAAATAGAGAACACTAGAAATTACCAGAGATTTTAATTTTTTCCTCTCTTTCTGTTTTTCTGTCTTTCTTCTTCTGGTGTGCCCTTGCACTTCTCACAAGTTCCTTATCTCTTTTACTGTGTCCTTTGCTATCTTCCAAAGTCTTCCTGCTTTAAAGGGTTGTGAGCAAAGGAAATGTAGTTCAATGGGGCCCTCTCTTGGCCTAATATGGTAATTTACCTCTGCACAACTCTTAATAAGCACAGAACTATTTTTATGAATGAATTCAAGATCAGTTGCATAACTTGGATTGGTTTGGGACCAAGACTGTTGTCAGTGTTGCTAACGTTGCTCTTATCACTGTGGTTGCTATCTAGCAGGTTGTTTATTTTTTTGTGTATGGTTTTGGAGGCTGAATCCTAGGTGTTATGCAGAGGTGTGTCTGTAGGCCAGTTCAGATCTAACAAGCCAATTGCTGCAAGACTGTGCTGTTCCTGGGTTTTTTTTATAAAGACAAGAAATTTTAAAATCTATCATACCATAGTTTCACTGCAGGGCAAGTGTTCAATAAAGGAGAAAAAAGAGTGGTCTAAAGACAATTACATGTCAGCAAAACTGGGAACATAGCTGAAAAGCAAAAATTAGATTATTCATATCCCTAGTTTCACCTTTGGCTCAAGACTTTGGATGATGTGAGGCCAATGTCAGTCACTTTATTCCTATTAGGTGACACATCTAGTTGATGAATGAAAGGCTGTGGATGTTGTCCCCCTGGACTTCAGTAAAACCTTTGACACCACCTCCCATGCAATTTTCCCAGAGAAACGGGCTGCTCATGGCTTGGATGGATGTTAGCTAGGTTAAAAACTGTCTTAATGGCTGGGCCCAGAGAGTGGTGGTGAATGGAGTTACATGCAGTTGGCAGCTGGTCACCCATGGCATTCCCCAGGGCTCAGTGTTGGGGTCAATCCTGTTTAACATCTTCATCAATGATGTGGGCAAGGGGATTGAGGACACCCTCAGTTCACACATGACATCAAGTTGGGCAGGAATATTGATCTGCTGAGGGTAGAAAGGCTCTGCAGAGGGATCAGGAGGGGCAGGAAAGCTGCCCAGCAGCAGCCTGGGGTTGCTGATCGACAGTGGCTGAACATGAGCCAGTCTGTGCCCAGGTGGCCAATAAAGCCAGTGGCATCCTGGCCTGGATCAGCAACAGTGTGGCCAGCAGGAGCAGGGCAGTGATTGTCCCCCTGTACTCAGCACTGGTGAGGCCACATGTATGGAATACTGGGGTCAGTTTTGGGCCCCTCAGCACAAGGCATTGAGGAGCTGGAGCATGTCCAGAGGACAGCAGAGCTGGGGAAGGGTCAGGAGCACAGGTCTGATGAGGAGTGTCAGAGGGAGCTGGGGATGTTGAACCTGGAGAAAAGGAGGCTCAGGGAGCACCTTTTACCACTCTCTACAGCTGCCTGAAAGAAGAGTGTAGCCACGTGGGGGTCAACATCTTCCTCTAACAAGTAACAAGAAATAGGACCAGAGAAAATGGCTTCAAGTTTCACCATAGGATAGGTTTAGACTGGGTATTAGGGAAAATTTCTTTGCTGAAAATGAGGGGTCAGATTTTAGAACAGCTTGCCCAGGGAAGTGATTGAGTCACTATCCCTGGAGGTATTTAACAGACCTGTTGGTGTGGCACTTAAGGACATGATTTGGTGGTGGGCTTGGCAGTGCTGGGTTAATGGTTGGACTCCATTATAAGTTTGAATAAAAATTCAAAATATTGTGCTTATCATCTAGGATTGGAGGTTCTGTCTTAAAGGTGATGGTGCTCATGACATGTTTTGCTTTGAATAGAAGCTGTGGGGATATTGCCTTTTTCCATGAGCACTTTACTGTGTTCTGTTCTCAGCCCCTGTGTCACAAGCCCTTGCTTCAGGAGTGCCCCAGGTGGCCCTTCAGACTTCTGGTCACAACTTCCTCAGAAAAAATCATCAGCAGGCTGGAGTGACAAGGTGCCTCCATGCAGTCTGACTGCTCACACTGAGGTTTTGTCTTGATTATTCCTGACAGCACAGTAATACAGCTATAGCCTCCTGAAACCTTCTGAAAACCTCCTGTAGTGGAGACTCCACAATGTCCATTGACAGCTTCTTCCAGTATTTTCTTTCAGTATTTTTTCTTTCCAGTATTTTCTACTAATGAGCAAGTTTTCCTAGTTGTGCCTCAGATCATTGTAGACATTTAAAGGGATTTTTTCCTCCTGCTTTTCCCAGTGAACATGGAAAGAGCATTTACTGTCTCTTTTCAGAGGAGCTCCTTCTGCATCAGCAGACTGTTAGAGTTGTCCCATAGTGATAACTTTCAGAGAAGCTCACATGGCTTTTTAGCAACAGTCTGAATACCTGAGCACTTTGTGTTCTTTTAGACTTGCTTCTCTGTCAAAATTTTTCTCACAGTGTAGTCCCAGTGCTGGGTCCAGCTCTCCTTAGGAAGGCCTGTGCTCCTACCCTTTGCTTTCAACATCCTTAATAATAGGTCTCAGAAAGTGCACTTTGTACTGCCATTGCATTTTGCAGCTCGCTGCGCTCCCCAAATCTTACTCTTCTCCTACATGTATATGATTTGTGCCTCTTAAATATAGCACTTCCTCTTACTGTAGAAATGTTCTGAAATAGGTTCTTCAAGAGTGCCTTTGATTTTGATCTTGTTCTATGAGTGATTACAGCCTCTTCCTTCCAGGTGTGTTTCACTGCCGAATTGTACAATAATGAAAATACTCGGTAGAACCAAGGCAAATCCAAGTCCCTGCAGAAAGACACGTGAAATGCCCTCCCAGGACAATAGTGAACTACAACAATGAAAACTTTTCTTGAGGATGACTTGATTTAGTCCCTTGTGAAGGCACTTTAGAATAATTATGTCTGGGATGTGTCTCAGGAGTTTGATGGAATGTCCCAGGGGACAGTGACTGGAATCCTACTGAAGCAGAGGCGCTGCTTTACCTGCTCAGCCAGGTGTCTGTTGGAAGATGATTTAATTTGATTGATTTGCTATTTTGGCAAAACCCTGGGTAGATTTTGTTGTTTTGTTTTTAATCTTGTTTAATAATCATTTGTGTGTTTGCAAATTAACTGTTCGATTATTTGTTCCAGAATTATTTTAGGATTTGAAATTAGATAGACTCACTGTCTGCCCTCAGCTTATTTCCAGGAGCCATGCCCTAAGTCATTCAGGTGCCTTCTACCTTACTGGGGTTGCTGTCCTAGCCTTTTTGCTGATTATGTTTTGTACCTGATAAATATTCAGTCAATGGCACTTCTGGTGAAGGTTAATGCAAAAGAAGCAGGAACACTTTAGTCAGGCTATTTGTTTTCCTTCCTTGTGTGGTGCTTTATCTCTTCCATTGTTTGTTAGCTTGTATTTTTAAGGTATTTATAATTTTTTTTTTTCATTTTAGTCTCTTGCTAACTGAAGTTTCTTTAGCTCCTTGGCCTTTCTGATTTTAATATGTGCTTTTTCTTTTTCTGTATAGTTACCCTTACTCACATAATTGTGTTACCACTTTTTACTGTGATCATTTTCTAATTTTCCAGTCATTAGAGAACTTTGTGAACAGCCATAATGGCCTGTGCTTTATGCCTTTCCTCTGAGTGGAAATGCTTTGGTTTGGATTTTTTCAGGTGGATTTTTCTTTTGTTTTGTTTCTGAACGTTTTTTGTTGTTTCGTTGGTTTTTTTTTAAGTCTGTTGTCCTTTCTCTACTGTTGTCCCATCTTAGAAATGAGGACCCATTTCATGATGACTTTCACCCAGATTACCTTCCCCTTCCAGTTCTCAATCAATTCTTCTCCATTAGTCTAGGTGAAATCTGTAATCAATGTTGCTAGCTATTTATAAATCCAGAGATGTTCAACGCTTGTTGTGTCTGCTGCAGGCAAGAGGCAATGTCTCAGCAGCTCTCTACCCATGTCTATTCTGCAGCATGAAAAAGTGCTGTAAAAGTTAAATCCAGGCCTGCATTTCAAATACAGAGTACTGCTTACATTTCAAGGGAGATGGGTAAATGCATTTCTGTTTGCAAGTGTCTGCTTTCCAAATGATACCTCATACATCTTTGAAAAGCTCAAGGTAAAAACTCATGTCATCAGTTAACAGGATTTTCCTTAAGTGTTTCTACCTTGCAAGCACAGGAAGGATAAGAATATGGATGGTTTTTAAAAGATCATTACTCCTGCTCCAGTTTCTGGAGTACAGAGGAGAAAATGCATAAACACACTCACAAACACACACTTGAATGTGCTGTTCTGGACTTGTATGCAGAATCTTCAGGTTCCGGTTCCCCTTCCATAAGTCACTGCATGCTAGACCATAGCACAGTATTTTCAGCTTCTATTTGATTCCTGTTTTATATCATTCTTATTGTATAAGTGACTGCAGTTCCTGCATTTATTTGAGAGAAGCTGCCATGCTTGCTGATTTGGCAAGGATTTCAAAATCTCACAGGAGAAAGTATTACAACTCTGCAGGAAATGGTGTTATTCACCTGAGTGCTGATAAGGGGTGATTGTACTGTATGCTTTCACTTTGAGCACTTTTATCAATGTTTCTGACTTTTGGATGTATTTTTCTGTGCTCACAGTCATTTAAGGAGGTGGGAAGTCAATGTTTAAAGTTCTGTAAATGCTGAAATTTGTTTGAGTTTTGAACTTGAACTTCGTTTTTTTTAGTAGTGGGGTTTAGCTTTTGCAGTGCTGAGCTGTCTCAATTCCCTTTGTAGGTGGGGGTTGCTTTTGGTCCTTAACACATCTTGTAGTTAAAATGCAAATTCTAGTCTCATAACTGGGTTTAAATGTCCAACAGAAAGCAGCAGAGTCCAGCAATTCTAAGCTGCATTGCCAATATGATCTAATAGAATATGTGTCAGCAAAATTGCCCAGATACCAAACTATTAAAAAAAAATGCATTGGACTACTATATACATTTTTTTTTATTTCAAATTACCAACTTCAACAACAACATGCTGCCCAAGATTTAATATGTATGACAGACTTTATCCTTCATTGCCATGCTGATCTGTTGGGTGCATAATGTGTTCCATATCTCTTTTTATATGTGTGCATGGATAGAAGGTAAATTGATTTGAATCTCGGTGTGTTTTTTGCAGATGTGCAGATTCCAGTTAGAGTAGATAATATATGCTGCCTATTTTGTCTGCTAAGAAGTAGTGAAATGTGTGTGCACATAAAGGAAGGTGGGTGGGAGAGAGAAGAGAGTGTCTTGAGGGCCAGAAAAAGTGGTAATGAAGGTATTAGTTTGTAAATCAGAGCATCTGTGTTTCGTAATTCCGTAACAGCTTTCTGGTAGACAAGGAAGAGAGTAGTGCAAGCAAGGGACCTCACCCTTCCTAATGCCAGAGGCTTTGTACCCTCTGAAAGCAAGACTGGGGGCTTTCTGGGGGATTTCTGGTAAATTTAAAAAAACCCCAATTTTTATTTTATTTGATTATTATAAATGCCTAGTCCCCTCTCTTGCATGTCTGCAAACTATTATATGAAGATAGTATGACAGGGCCAGGAGTCAGGACTGCAGAATATGGTTGTCCAGGAAATGGGAAATTTGGGCTGAGTCGTCATGTTATTAATTTACTTTTCTTTTTTGTGTTTCCTTCCTTCTGCTCCTCCTACAACACTTCTGGTATTTCAGGTTTCTAAAGTCAACGGGGTCACTCGAATGTCATCTCCGAGTGCAAATGCAGCCAGTGCCAAAAAGATGAGAGAAGTCAGACCTTCACCGTCCAAAACTGTGAAGTACACTGCAACAGTGACAAAGGGAACTGTCACATACACCAAAGCCAAGAAAGAACTGGTCAAGGAAACCAAACTAAATCACCACAAACCCAGTTCACCTGTCAACCACACAATCTCAGGGAAAACAGAAAGTAGCAATGCAAAAACCCGCAAACAGGTGCTATCCCTTGGAGCATCCAAGTCTAACAATACCGCTGTTAATGGTGTAAAAGTCAATGGCAAGTTGAACCAAAAGACATGCACTAAGGAGGTGGGGAGACAGTTGAGGGAGGGGCTGCGCAATTCCAAGAGGAGGCTGGAAGAGACGAATCACATAGACAAAATACAGTCGCCCACCAAGAGAATGAAAGGGGCCGTCAACTTGGCAGAAGCTGCCAGCAAAAAGGCAGCAGTAGAAAAGCCTTTGCTGAATGGACACCTTAGAAAGGAAGTGCCAGAGAAGAGTTTGGAAAGAAATAGGCCAAAAAGAGCCACTGCTGGAAAGAGTACGCCAGGGAAACAAGCACATGGCAAAACTGAAAATGCCTCCTGTGAAAATCGTTCTACCTCTCAAGCGGAGTCCTTGCACAAGCCACAAGACTCAATGGGAAAGCACGAAAAGGGCAGTAGTAAGTCTGGGTGGGGGATGCTGGGGGAGATTCCCATCCTTAGGCCCTCCACCAAGGAATTTCATGACCCACTGATATACATTGAGTCAGTCCGAGCTCAGGTAGAGAAGTATGGGATGTGCAGGGTGATTCCTCCTCCAGACTGGAGACCTGAGTGCAAGCTAAATGATGAAATGCGGTTTGTGACACAGATTCAGCACATACACAAGCTAGGCAGGCGCTGGGGACCCAACGTGCAGCGGCTGGCCTGTATCAAGAAGCACCTCAAATCTCAGGGCATTACCATGGATGAACTCCCACTCATAGGTAAGGGCTGTGGTTCCTTGGCCTTTTGCCGCTGCTTGTAAATGTCCGTATACGACTTTATGCTCTGTTTGCCTTTATGCTTAACCAAACCCCTGTTCAATTAACACTGCAGAGCTCTGGATCTCTCTCTTTTTCCATTGGCCAGCCACGAATCAGGTAGGTTGTCAGAGAGCTTTCCAGGGTGACTTTGTATTGCCATTTTCCTCCCTGTTTGACCCAGGGGAAAATATACTGCTCCATGAGACCTTGGTCTGCAGATTTCAGAATCTTCTTTTTTCCCTAGTGTTTATTTATATGGGTAGTACCACTGTGTATATTGATAGCCTTGTTTTAAAGGTTGTCTCAGAATATTTTTCGGACCTTTTCAAAGATGTTTTCCTAACAGGTTGCAGTGCTGCCAGGCTTTAATACATTTTTCTCCCCGCCTCTTCCTTTAAAAACGTTTAACCAAAGGGGAAAGAAAATATCTCAGAACTGACTTGTGTTTGGGTACTCAGACACTTAAAATCACAAATTTGCAGTGACCTGCTGACATTTAACAACCATTAAGTGTCAAGAATAGGCAGTAAAATGTAGTTGATTGCAAAATGGAGGTTTCATTATTTCTCCCAGCAGGTGTCTGCCAGGGCTAATGCCTGAGTGAGAATCACTTATTTAACAGAATTCTTGGTTTATGGTCTGCTGTCAGATATGACACGTGACAAAAATGTGACAATAGTTTGTAAAAACATGACAACAGCAGCATACAAATGAACTATTGAATGAGCTACCTCCATCTCTACTGCTTTTGCAGCCACTTCATAGTAAGAAACCTGTGTTTTTAATTTTTGTTAGTTCTTCCCTTTGTTTTTGAGGTGTTTTGAGTCACGGGCTCACAGAACCTGCATGCTACAACTCGAGGCTAGAGTTTTGCCTTTGAGGCATTATGCAACCAGCTCTTGGCACTGGTTGGATTAAAGGACATGCTTTTCTGTTTAAACGATTCACAACACTTCCTTCCCCCAGCCTCCTCCTTTTTAAACTTTATTTTATATCACATATGGTAAGTGAGGGAAAATGCATAAAAGCACACAAAATAATTGCAGATTTTATGGTGAACTGATGCAGGCACAGCAGAGAAATAACAAAATTTTAAGAAGGAGGAACGAGGGGTTAGTGCTTTGTTGCAATAGCCATGCAAAAATGTTCAAGGAAATCTGAAAATTAAAATCACTCAAGCAGCAATAAGTGAACATTTTGTATGCCTAATGTATGCAATGGTTGTATGCTAATAGAAAAGAATAATGAATTACATTTACATTGGCAAGAGAGAGAAGAAAATGTGCAAGACAGCTCGATTAACGCTCCTGGAACAATGTTAACTTTTTAATGAAATACCTTAACTCGGCATTAAGATGGCATTACTGTTAATTATTTGTATTATTTAAGCACCTAAGAGCCTAATGAATAGGCAAGGATTCTATTCTGCTGGGTGCCACGTAACCAGAGCAAACAGTGGTCTCTTACAAATTTGCATCCTATGTATCCTTTCTGCAGTTAATTTCCTACCTATCCTGTGTTTAAAATAAAAAACAAAATGGAGAATAGAAGCTGGAGATCATCAGTGCACAAAGAGGAAAAATCTGTTGGTTCTATCAGGAAACATATAAAATAATCTGTGGTGATAAATGCACGCTTATTTAAGTAGACATGCATACATAGCCCTTCTCTCCGGGCCAAATCACACTTCATTGAAGTAAGTGGGGCTTTTGCCAATGGCTTGTATAGTGCCAGCATTTGGTATTTAATGCATACCTGAAGATTTAAGATTTTCTTTTTTAAAATGAGCTTGCTCACTAAGCAATTTAAAAGTATTCCTAATTTAGGGAAATTAAGGCAATTAAAAAAAAAAAAAAAGTTAAACACTGCTTCTGCATAACATTCCAGATCTCCCTTTTAAGCCATTTTGCTATAGATGCTTTTAAAGAACTCCTTTCTTGTTGTTGTTGTTGGGTTTTTTCCCTTCTTTTTTTTTTTTTTCCCCTTCAGCCTTTCAAGGAAAGTTTAAGCAGCAAGCTTAGGTCGATCCTGGAAAACATCAGTCTGAGATATAAATGCTTCCAAAAGTTATGACTGTGTGAAATGGAATTATAATTGAGAGCATTTTGCAAACCTTAGCTGTAGGCTCTGGTTGAATGAAGTGCTACTCGAGCTCTAATATTGTGGAGTGATTATGAGTGATCATTCCATGATGTGGGAGAAAATTGAATTTTCAGTAGTGCTGAAACTAGGACCTTAAACTGGGGTGTGTGCTGGAGAAAACATAAAATGGTAAATCTGGGCCACACTTCTTTCCAAGTTAGGAGTATGTTACCCAACTTCATGTAGATTGCTGAATCTGTTGGCATGAAAATCCACCCTGAGTTACACCTTCAGCTAATTTGTGGCCTGCACATAGAAACCACTGACCAAAAAAGTAACAGAAGCCATCTTGAAAGTTATGTTTATATTATGTTATGTATGGAAGATTAAAGAGGAAAGAAAGAAAGAAAGAAAGAAAGAAAGAAAGAAAGAAAGAAAGAAAGAAAGAAAATTCTCCAAACTCATTTTTTTCTCCCAGTGGTGTTTACTTTTTCTCAGCTTCAAGACCTTTTTAAAATCTCCCCCACCCCATTCCCAAATGTACTAAATAGGATAAATCTGCTGCCTTGTGGTCCTGCCTCTACCCTTACCATATTATACTCAAAGCCTTATGCTTGGTTTTGTCTGCAGCCAAACACCTTTGCCTTGTGCTGTATGGGCAGTATAAATGTCAGCAGCCTCAGCCGCAGCCATTGTCCCAAAATGTTGCACGCAGGTTTACCCTGCTGAGCCTCCCTCGTCACTGGATTGGCACAAGTGGTGGAAGAGGGGAAGGCAGAGGGAAGAAGGAAGACTGGAATCACCAGTGAAGCATCTGAGATGCAGCACAGGGTAGCTGTAGCACAAGCCTGCTTGTGCTAGCAGGCGAGATAATATGAGTTAAGATGATGTATGGATGTAGCTGTGCATCCTACAGTAAATATTTACCATAATGCTGCTTCTTGCCCTCCTCTGTTGCAATAGCATTTCTGAGTGCTCTGAAATGGCTATGGCATAATGGTTCTTTACTTTTCTCAAAGAAAAAGGAAAAGGGGAGACAGTGTGGCGGCAGAGATGTTGATGCTGGTTTTGTATTCTCTTTTTTCCTTGAACAGCACCCTGTTGAATTGTAGGTGGTCTTTGGGCCATTTCTTCACTCTTTCCACTGATGATTTATTTCTGTGCTTTTAGATTATTTATGATGTTTCTTTTATTGTTCCTCATCCATTTGGCTGCTTTTTGTGCTGCAGTTTGTATAATCCTTTTATTTTTCTTTTTTTTTTTTTTTTTTGACTGGAGTGTGAAATGTGCTAGTCATCTTAAAACATACCAAACCAGAATGGAGTATAAAATATGGATACTGGATGGCCTCAGTCTGGAAGAATAATGTATCTGGAACTCTTTATGCAGTTGCAGGCTCCAACTCCAAACAACTCCTTGCCTCTGTTTTTTTTATACAGATTTTATTACTTGTAGTGAAATTAATAATGTTACTGTGCTCCTTTTAAATACTAAGTTCATTCAAGGTGTTGTGCAGATATTAGATAATTGTCATTTCACCTCCAGAAAGGATAGGTGTTTGTCTTTCTGATGGTTCTTTTCCTAGCTTGACAATGGGACAATGGTTTTGGTTTATTCCTGTATGAACCAGATGTGGGACTGGTGGTGGGTAGGGGTGTGTGGGCTTTTAAAGAGCTGGGCATCTCTGATCTGCCCAGCCACTGGGTAACGACCAGGGCACGGATGCATGTCAAGGAGATAGCTTGGGGTGTCTTCTGTTCCTGGAGAGGAGAAGGGCATGAAACTCAAGGAGGAGAACAAACTGAATCATAGGGAAGGCTGTGGCCAGTAGCAGACTACAGCCTGTGAATTAATTAAGCTGGCAAAAAAGTGGTGTGTGCCTCTCTTCAGCAGGAGGCCTACAAAGGTGGGACAATTCTGCTCTGGTGCCCAGGTGCCTGGAGCTGTCATGTCCCCTGTGTGCCCAGCCTGGTAGCACATTTGACATGAGCTGCCCACAGCTTTCCTAATCTGCTCCTGTGTTTCCCTTTCCCTTCCTCTGCTGCCTGGCACGTGCGGACCCCAGGAGGCTGCGAGCTCGACCTGGCCTGCTTCGTCCAGCTGATCAACGAGATGGGGGGGATGCAGCAAGTGACTGACCTCAAGAAATGGAACAAGCTGGCAGACATGCTGCGCATCCCCAAAACTGCACAGGACAGGCTGGCCAAGCTACAAGAAGCCTACTGCCAGTACTTGCTCTCCTATGACTCCCTCTCCCCCGAGGAGCACAAGAAACTGGAGAAGGAGGTCTTGCTGGAAAAGGAAATCCTGGAGAAGAGGAAAGGACCTTTGGAGGGACATTCAGAGAATGCCTACAAGTTCCATTCCTTGCCCCGGTTTGAGCCCAAAAATGGACTCATCAATGGCGTGGTTCACAAAAATGGCTTCCGCAACAAGTTAAAAGAGGTCGATGTCCCACTGAAGACGGGCAGGCGGCGGCTCTTTGCTCAGGAAAAGGAGACCACGAAGGAGGATGAGGAGGAGGAGGAGGAGGGAGTTCTTAGTGACTTACACAAGTGTATATACAAGGTAAGGAGGCAGGCTCTGCCCGGTCTGTTTTGTAGAGCTGATGGTGCTGTTGTGTGGGTGGTGTCTGAGTGCATACCCAGCTGTCTTTGGGGAGCTGATGGGATGCAGTGGCATCCCAGAGGCTGCAGTTATCATGGCCAGGCAGTCTGGTGGCTTTATGCTGATATTCCTGGCTCTCACGGGATGTCTGGAAAAGCTGGGAGGCATTACTCTTGTAAGAAGATGCACTGGGCTCTGCCCCCCTTCATCTCCTTGGGAGAGGTTCCCTGAATATCTCTGCCCAATTATCCTTGCAGACACAGATTTTATTTTCATTTTCTAGTGACATTTAAGGTAATGTTCTGCTTTCTCATTCCTGCTTCTTGCAAATCTTTGGTTGAGTGAAGAAGTGCTGCACATCAAAATGAGCATCACTAGAAATCCCACTACATTTAGAAAGGGAAAATTGAAATGCAAACAATATTTTCATCCACAATGCCAGACTTTGCTCAGCACTAGCAGTCACATGGATGCTTAGTCCTCCACATATCAAGTACATCCATTTACAAAGGAATGCTGACTCTTTCAGTATATTTTATTTGGCAGTCTCCTGCTCTGGAGCAGGACTTGGCACTGCAACTCACAGTGCAGTTTGGAGTTGTGTTGAATGGCGTAGCTGCACTCTGAGAGAAATACAGCATCGAGTGTCCGTGCCCAGTAAAAGAATATGCTGTTCTTCCCCTTCCAATCTCGCTTCCATCACCAGGAAATTAAGCCAGATAGCCCAAAATGACATTGTTAAGCTATTTAGGGACTGCATGAGCTCACTTTCGGGCTTTAAAAGCTTGCTTCAGTTTTCTTTTGCAGCCTGCTATGATTTGTCAGCCCAAAGATTCCTTTTCTTGGGAACTCTGGCCTCAATCCCACCTTTGAAAAGCAATCTCTGCCATGCTGCCCTTGGAGAGAAGCTTATCTAATGACAGCAACTTTTGTCATCAGTGAAGTAGCGTTTCTGTGCTCAATATCCTGTGCTTAATGATGGTTAAATGAAAAACTTGATACACCTTACCCTGACTGCTGCATGAACAACCTCATAGTGAGGGAATGCCTTTTTCGTCTTTTCCAGTGCAAGTCCCACTTCAAAGTTCAGTCGATACAAAGTCACTCAAAAAGCAAGATTGGGATTTGTGAGAAGTATCCCAATTGGATTAGGAAGTAAAAAAAAAGCAAGCGAGCAAAGTGTAGCTGGTATAACCAGTCTGAGTCTGCTAATACCAGGCCTTTACCCCAAAAGGCAGAGAGCTCCCAGAATTTCTTCTACTTGGTCACCAAAAAAAGCACTGTCAGTACTGGCAGCATCAGACCCTGTCTGAGTCTGACGATACCAGGTAGAAATGCTTTTGTCCTGAGCATGGAGGCTGTTAGAGAGGAGCATCACTGAGCCCATGGGCCAGGGCTCTCCCCACCCACCAAAGCAGCTGCAGCTCATGGAGCCACTCAGAGAATGCCTTGGGTTGTCCACTGTGGTACCAGCAGCTTCCCAGACACTGGGGTTTGCCTGTTTTGATCCCATCCCACGTTCTCTGTAGTGCAGAGACTCGGAGTTGCTGTCACAGGTGATGGACTGGGGAGAAGGCAGGGGGAAGCAAATCTCTGGTGGATTTCTGGAGAGATCCCTGCTGTGGAGTGCCTTATGGGATGCCTGGGCAGCCTGAGTACAGAGAGAGGAATGAAGCTTCATTTTCACAGCACTCAGGGTAAAGCCCTGTAGGAGGACTGATGCATTAATACTGGTTATGTCACTTAGAGCAAGCCTCAAGACACAGAAATTATGCCTAAAGCTTGATGCACCAGGGCAGCCCACAAGATGTAAAATTGCTATAGTTCTTCACTAGGTTTTAAAAGACTGAGGGAAGGTGGTGCTGGCGTCAGCTGTAAGCAGAGAATGCTTCGTGGCATTTAATGAAACAAGCCTTTTAATCCTGTGTGTGTGGATGGGGGAGTGTTCTTTACCTAACAACATGTTCCTGAGAAAACTCGAATTTCATTAATAGAACCTGGCCTCATGTTACAGTTTCCACAGATGATGGGATTGTAATGGTTCCTTTTTAAAGCACATTGCTAATTCTAATTAAAAATGAAAAAGATGCATAAAACAAGCAAAAAAACCCTACCCAACAAACCCGTGTCTGTGAAAAATGTCCAGTTCAATATCTTGAGGGCTGGAGGGAGCACATCATAATCATATGGCTGTAGTCTAGTTTAGGCCAAAGTCTGTTCTTAAGACTATGAAGAGGCCATACATTTAGGGTTTCTCACAGTAATTTCTGCAGTCAGCACATGCTTGAGCTGTTTTTAGCAAGAGACATCCAGTCTTCCAGGAGCAGTTACCACCATATCACATGTCAAGGTTAGAGTAAATCCCCTTTGTGTTAGGCTGACTTTCTGCCAGGACTCCCAAATTATTTTCAGTGTCTCTCCTTCCCAGGCTGTGAGGACTGCTGTGCTTTAAAGTGTGTGCTGCAGGCTGCTGTGCTTGCTTGCTTTACTCCTAAATAAGTGGCTTTTCTACCTGATGATTAAAATACTGTCATTTCTAAGTGTGTGAAGTAGCTGCTGACATCAAAGCAGGATCTGATGCAAGATTTTCACTCTTCCTTCCCCAGTTTTAGCTCTGAAAATATTTTAAAAATCTTTACTGGTGCTGTCTGAAAGCAGCATTTGTTTGCATTGAGAACAAACTGAAGGCGTATTAGCAGACCCATTAGAGGGACACACAGAAGAAATCACAATGCGAGTTTTGCCTGCCCTCCCTTTTCCATGTCATGGAAATCCTATGCTGAGCTCTCTTCACCCAGGGACTTGGCATTTTCGTACTCCACATAATAGGAGCCCCTCCTTCCCACCTGTGGCTATTGTGAAATCTCTGGTTTCAGCTCATATTTAATTTTTTTTTTAATGTCTTTAACATTCATAGCATTGCAGTGTCCTCTCTGCCTTCCTCCTAGGCCTGGTGGTGGTGGTGATGCTCCCCCTGGGTTGGCTCTCATGGCCCCTGCACCAGACGTGAGAAGAATCAGGGGAGGAAATAGGAATTTCTTTTTTCTTAAACCTTCCTCTCTTCTTGTCCCAGCAACAGAGCTTGAAGCTCCTAGGACAGTTGTTAAACTGCTGAGATATTTTTCAGGGTGTTGGAAAGGGTATTTTGCTCCTCAGCAATTCATTTTGTGTTCTGGTTAGAATGCTTCATTAAAGCATTTTAAATTATTTTCTGTGTTGGCATCAGAAAATGTTACAAGATTCCTCAGATTAAAGAAAACAACCTAACAGCATAAGCAGACAACAAAAACCCCTCAGCCATTTAATTTGTTTTGCAGTTTTTAGGAAACTAAAAAGATACCAAATTCTTGGCAGAGGAAGAAGTGGGTATATGCAATTTTAAAGGCTTAAAGTGTTCCTGTTTTCCACTTCCTTTTTTCTTGCTTGCTGTATAATTCTATTTTCTTTCTTGTCTATCTGAAAAACGGAAAGACATGGCTAATCTTGGAAGATGAGGCCTTAATTTTGTTTTTCTGCATAGGATGAGAGGAAGAGGCAAGTGACTGGAGGGAGGCAGCTGCTGCAGTGTTGGTTTGCCCCCGGTGGAGGCTGTGCCTGAGCGCTGTGACTTGGTGCGAGCCCTGCACTTTACGAGAGGTTTTGTTGTGAAAGGCTGCCTCAATAAACCATTCATGAGGGCATTAAAAGATGAAGGAAATTGCTTATTGGATCACAGAGAATCCCGCTCTGAAGTTTATGGGAATCAGAGTGCCTCAGGCCCTGGGCATTTCACAAACTTTTTTTTTGCTGAAGCTAATTATGCAGCATTCAGTTTTAAAAGTGACAATGTTATAACCGTATGAGCGAGTGATAGACTTGGCCTCTGGGGGAAAGCTGCTTTTATAGTTCTTTCTAGTTTACTCTTGGACATAGTTATTAAATAAATTAAACACAAGAAAAGGCTGAGGTGGTTTGGCAGATCTGTTTCATAATTGAAAAACTAGAAAGGTAACAGTGCAAATAATAAAACTCATTTATGTAGAGTTTTTTAAGTCTGTGGTTGCTCAGATGAGCAGTCAGGGGACACAGTGGGAAGGAGCAGTGGATCTGGTGAGGGTGCAAAGACGTTTTATGCTCCATGTTTGCAGAGCACTGCTGGTCTCTGCCTGCAGCACTGCCCTCAGAACCTCGTGTGGTGCCTGCCAGCTCTCATGGAATGCAGCTTCCCAGCGACTTCTTTCTGCCCTGGAGCAGAGGAGGCAACACAGGTGTTCCTGTCTGGGCACACCACGATGGCAGGGCTGAAAGGAGCAAGTGGGTTCTTGTGCTTTTGTCTCCAGAGCCATCAGACAATGCTTCCCAGAGCTTCTGGTGGTGTAGGTGTGCAGGAAAGCAGGTCCCTTTGGGAAACTTTGGGGTAGCTCAAGCAGAAAACCAAGTCAGAGCCTCTTCTTGTACAGCTTCTGCAGCAGTGCCAAGGAAGAATGCACTTATTCAACAATTTTACTGTGTTTTACTTTTCCTAACCTTGTAATATAGGTCTTGGCTCCTTGGCATTTGAACTGCTTTTATTGAATTGAACATAAGTAGTTTTTGAAAGCAAGTGATTACAGTAATCCTGGCAAACTCTACTTTTTGTGACCTTCCACCACATACAGCATTTGATGCTGAGCATTTCTGTGAATTTTCTAAGTCTTTTTCACCTGCTCCTTGTACATAAAGAGCATGGCCACACGGTCCCTGAATAATGGATTGGATTGGACTGGCTGCCTACTGAGTTCTTTGCAACCTGTCCTAGGAAGCTGGGCCACATCCATCCTCTGTATTTATCAAACACTGAGTGTTGTGCTGGACAAAGCAGCATTCAGTCTGGGAACATTCAGTTTGCCTTTTTACCTGGTGGGTTTGGGAAGTTCATATGACTGACTTTCTGTATCTTCGGAGGTATTTGTTCTCAGCAACAAAATGAGCTTTAGACCCCTACCTCTTCTGGAGACTTTGTCCTCTTTCCCCCTGTTGTCATCTGGGATCAAGTCTGTTAGGAAAAGAGTGAGGACATGGGGGAATGTAGGCGTGTATTTTCATTTTTAATTTTATTTTATTTTTCCACAGGGTAGGTCTGTTTCTTTAACAACCTTCTACCGAACAGCAAGAAACATCATGAACATGTGCTTCACAAAGGAGCCTACAGTAGCTGAAGTAGAGGTGAGGCCAGCTCAGGGTGTGGTAAAGGCTTTTATTTCAGGGCACTCAGTGTGGGGATTCAGGATGGTTGACTTTCAAGCATTTCTGTACTCAGTTTAAGGCTGTTTAATTTGGAATTTTAAAGAAATGGTTAGATAGACATGGTGCTGATTCTTTCTTTCTAAAATTTTTTTGAACATTTTTAATGAAGGTGTTGATGAACTGAGGAAGAGAAAGAATTCTTAATCTGACATGTGCTGAAAAACAGAAACCAAGAGGATCTAAATTTTGCCTGCCTTATCGCTACTTTTAATTCTTTATATTCTTATTTTTAAGTAATATTTTATGTTGAATTACATTGAAGTCATGAAAGCCTTGTAAATTTCTGGGGTTTATATTTTAATGAGATACCTTGTTCAGCGAATTAAAAATGCATTCCTGCTTTCTCTTACCACAGCAAGAATACTGGCGGATAGTGGAACAGAAAGATTGCCATGTAGCAGTGCATTGTGGAAAAGTAGATACCAACACCCACGGGAGTGGTTTTCCTGTGGGAAAATCGGAACCATTTTCAAGGTAAGATCCTCAAATCTGTCCTCTTTGTTGCCTCACTCCTGAGCAGAGCCCAGCAGGGCACAGGGAGTGTTGGCATTGGGAATGCACACTGACTGTCTCCCTCTTTGTCACCCCTCAAACAGGCATGGGTGGAACCTCACAGTCCTTCCTAATAATACAGGATCCATCCTGCGACATCTTGGTGCTGTGCCTGGTAAGCAAGTTCCTTCTCTGTGTTTTCAGCCAGTGTCAGTGTCCTCTGAACGTGGTGCTGTGGGCACCAAATGCTTCTCCCTCTTCCTGGCCCCCCTGCTCCCCAGCTGGCTGAGCAGATGTGCAGTTGTGTGTAGCAGGTGGTATTTAAAAGGTGAAGGCAGCCATGCAGATTAAGGATTAATGAACTATGAGACCCTGTTCCTGGGAGGAACCAGTTGTACCTGCACTGTCCCTTGCTGTTCTTGCCAGGCTATCAGTGTTCTTTTGTGTCAGGACAGAGCTGTGCAACTTCCACACTTGAAAACTGTAGTCTGTAGCACTGGGAGAAGCAGCACACACATTTTCTAAATGAATTAACACAAATTCTCCAGCTGCCTGTACACCATTGCAGTTTATTGGTAAGAAACACTGGAAGCAGAGTGGAATCTCCTGTTGAGATCAGGTGTGGAGCCTGAACAAACCAGCTGGAAAACAGGATACCTGTTGAAAACATGTTGACATGAAGCAACCTCCACTCATCCATGGCAGTGAGCTTGAGTTATGAGTATTTGTAAATTCTTCTAAGAATAAAAGTTTTATACAGCTGTTAGAAAACAAATGTTTTCAAGGGCACTGCAGTTGGCTGGTAGATATTTTCTTAGTGGAAAAAGCTGAATTTGTTAAATTACTCCCTGTGAATTACTCACTCTGATAGGGAGACATAAAACTTCAAGTGCCAGCTTACAGGGAAGATAAGATTTTTGATTTAAATGCCCTCTCAAACTGTCTTTTACTGAACAAACTGAAGTTACTCAAAACTAATTTTTCAATCTCTTTGTTTTAGGAGTGACAATTCCTTGGCTAAATATTGGCATGGTCTTTTCTACCTCATGCTGGTCTCGAGACCAAAATCACCTTCCATACATTGACTACTTACACACTGGTGCTGATTGCATTTGGTAGGTATTCCCGTGGCTTTTCTTCATGTTCCCAGTGCTGGCTGCCTGTAGGCTGGTGTTTGTAGCAACTTGTGTAGTACTTTTGCATGAGGGAATCTCATCTAGAGGGTCCAGTGGCAGGGGGACGGTGTTCCAGTGTTAATGGGAAAATGTGGTATAAACTTAGGAAATGAAAACCCCTTTCCTGGAAGAAAAGTTTCACTTGGTTTTCCGTGGTCTATTCTTGTGTCTTGATGTCCTCATGGTGGCAGTGGCATCCTGAACTGCTCTTTATGCACATGGCAAAATGTGTTCTCACGCATCTCTCTGATGATGCTAATCCAGCTGTCACTGGGAAAGCACATGGCCCAACAAAAATGATTTGAAATCTGGAGAAAACCATTAAAGCAGTATCTCCTCTCTCTCTAAATGTGTTGAAGAAATGTTCTGTATGTGATCCTTTACAGGGGTAAAGGTAACTGCTGGATTATGCTGCACTCCTGGGAGTTTGTCAGTTTCTGTCATGGGCATTTCATGGCTCTTCTCCCTATTCTGTGAATCAGGAATCTGTAATCTTTTATAATAGTATACTATTAAGACAAATCGCTGAGCAAGCCACGTTGTCCTCAACTTTAGGTAGTCTGTTTCTCTCTAGAACATTAATCTAGTCTTAAATGACAGTAAATTCCAAACAGAAGGTATTCAAGAATCCCCTAATTAAGTTCTGAGGCAACTCTTCATACTATGTGTCAAAACATGTGACTCTTGGAATTGAACAGTCTTGCATGCAGGCAGCTCAAATTTTAGGAAAGACTACTATTCCTGTTTTTCGAATCCAAGAAGAATAAAAGTAAAGCCATTTTGATGGACTTATACAGATGAGTACGTAGCTTAAGGCGTGTTTGTGATGATAGCCTTGATGAAACAGGGACAGTAGGCAGGAATAACTCACAAGAAGGAAATGAAACTCCTTTGTCTGTTGAAACTATTCTTCAGCAAGGCTGCCAGCCTGAAGTGTCAGGCTAGTATTCATTAGCTCATTACAACTTTTAATAGTGCAATAAAGCACCCAACTGTGTTAGGAGAAGATGAATTTAATATCTCCAGGTCTGACTCATTACCTGGAGTAGCCCTTACAGTGTTGCCTTCAGTCACTGCTTCGAGGGCAATAAAGCAGCCACTGAGCTCCAAACCTCTCCTCTGTCTTGCCAAGTCCATCCACCACCCAGAAATCTTCTTCTCCAAGGACAGATCCCTGTGCTACTCCAACCACTTAATTTAACTGCAGATTGCTCAGATCACTCTCTAATCTCTCAGGTTTTACCTTATGGAGATTAAACAGGGGAGAACTCAATTTGCATGCAGGGCAGAGGTCAGTGACCTAACCTTTTTATTCTGGAGAGATCCTCGGTGCCCATTAAAAGAGAGAAGGAAATCTTGTTCTGCCAAGACACTCAGAAGTCTATACTGGCTGCTCACTTCCCATTTTTATAGGTACATCAGGAATTGCAGATGAGTGCAATTACAGCATACACCAGTTGCAAAGGATCTCATTCCCCTCGGTCCTGCCCCAGGTACTCAGTTAGTTCCATGCACTTCTGTGCTGCCCCTTCTCTTCACACATCCTTCCCAAGCATTTTCCTGTGCCTGTCTTGTGAGGGACTGTGTGCTTGAATCTTCTGTCTGTTCTAGCCATATTTTCTGACTCTAAAAGAGAAGAATGGGTTCTGCCATGATCTGTGTTCAAATCTAAAATATTTTCATCTTTGTTTCAAAATTAGAGTTTAACTAGAGTAATACACCACAGGTGAGGAGCTGTACTGATGCTGCCACTGTTAGCAACAAAGTATTTGAGACATGGCATTCGTTTAAAATTGCTGTTCAGATTTGATCCTTACTTACCAAGATGAAGTTCTACTTCACCTCTCTATAACCCTGGGAGTTCTTAGCAAGGTCCTGACCATTGTCGGTATATATGTTAGGAGTTGGTCTTTGGACCTGGACAACCAGCTCAATAAAACTCTTACTGTGGCTGCAATTAGC
Source organism: Buphagus erythrorhynchus (assembly GCA_013400855.1). NCBI lineage: Eukaryota > Metazoa > Chordata > Aves > Passeriformes > Sturnidae > Buphagus > Buphagus erythrorhynchus. The sequence goes on along the minus strand of VZTT01004938.1, from coordinate 8,532 downwards.
TGTATGAGCAGATAATGTCATGTCTTCTGCCTCTTGGCTTGGAGATCAACAGATACAAATCAAAGTCATCATCAGTACAGTGAACAGTGATGAGGTGTTCAGATTATAGGAAGGGCAGCCTTCTACAGACAGTCAGGATAACTCTGTGTGATGCACATGGAGTTAGTGCACATTATAAACAAGTACCCTGACAAGGTGTGTAAGCCCAGCAGAACACTTCATGAAGTTGCTGGAGAGATCAGATGAATGGCAGGAAGACTGTACCAGTTCCCCAAAATCCTTCCAGCTTCATTCTCTTGTTCGAAGTTTGGAAAAATGACTCCGTGTGTGTGTGTTTCTTGTGTGGGGGCAGATGGACTCCAGGCTGAGGTCTCATTGCCTAAAGAGAAAGGGTAAGTCCATGATAAAGCTGGAAATGCTTTTTACTGGCCTGAGCATCACCCCTTGGATAGGCTGCAGGCAAGAGCAGTGACCAGTTGTCACCATATTGCCTCCCTGCATCCAGAAAAACAGCAGTTCTCTGGATGTGTGGTTTTAAGACTTGAGACTCCTATGTTACTTCTTGTCATTCTGCTGAGGGAGCAATGCTGGCAGTGAGGACAAGAGGACAGCTGCTTCCTTGGCTTCTAAGGAGAGGAGGATGTGCAACTTGGCAGATTCTCAGCAGAGTTTGAAACCTCTCCTGCCACTTTGGCTGCTCTTAGGTCTTTTGTTGCAAGGGAGAGGAGGGATTGGGATTTGCTCAGTAAGCAAGGCAAGAAGGTCTTAGGCAACTTCATGCACTAACAGTAGAGGAAATTTGTGCTTTCTTGACTATTACAAATAGAAAATGTTATTAAATGTGAAGATCCTTTGGTTGATGCACAGATAATAAATACAACCTTTTATGGTAAAGATAACAACATATATTGGTAACATACCAATAACACATATCTCACAAGATGCAAACTTCTGCTTATAATTAGCTGGCTTGGTGCTGTTAAAATGAACATCAGTCTATTGCTGGTTTCTCTTCACTACTCTACATGTAGAGAACTGAGTTTTCACATTTCTGTTTTGGGGATTCTGTGTCTTTTGATGCTTGCTGAACACGATCAGACTAAGTCTGAATAAATAACTTCTCTTCAATCCTCAGTGTTTTACCAAAAGAACTGTGTGTGAAACCCTGTGTTAAATTTCTTTCTTCTAATCAATGTGCTAGTCTGAATTGCCTGTTACTGTATAGCTGTGGACCATTATTTACTCCACAGTAAATCTTTTCTTTTCCTCTGACAAAACTACAGGTATTGCATTCCTGCTGCGGAGGAGAACAAACTTGATGATGTGGTACATACCCTGCTGCAAGCCAATGGCACTCCAGGGCTGGAAATGCTTGAAAGTAATGTAATGGTAGGTTAACACTGGGAGAGGTGTTCCCATTTGAGAACCTGAGAGTAATCTGGAGGCTGGTTGGTTGGGGATTTATTTTGGTTTTGTCTTACGCTGCAGCAATGCAGAAGGGGCTACTTTCTTTTTGCAGTGTTTACCCACATAGTATTTTTCTAACAAGGCTGTTATTATGTATTAATATAAAAACAAACATGAAAGTGCAATAAATGTCCATTTTTAATACTGTCTATAATGTATTTAGCCTCACAAAGGGAGTGGGATTTAATCAATTCATCTGCCATGACTGACATTTTATGATGCCAGCATGTATAGGAGAAATGTAATACTTAAGTATTTTTGCCTCCTTTATCTTTTGGGTAACAATTCCTTCTTAGTGCATGTAAATATAAATTGGGGAGCCCATAACAAAAACCCTCCCTTGGCTACCCATGTTAACATCTCACAGAAGTGCAGTAGCACAATGGATTCAGTGCCAAGTCAGAAAAGATTGGATGGAAAGCTGAATGATCTGCATTGCTTTCTGTAGTAGCAGGCAGTGTTCTGTCCTTGGGCACATGAGAGTTTAAGCTGTTGGTTTTGAGGAGAGGCACTTCTGCAATTGTCACTCCAAACGCTGAGGTTTGGCACGTGGGGAATGGGAGAGGGAAAGCGACCAGGGAACTTTGCTCCATGAGCAGTAGCGTGTGGCAGCATCCAGCCAGGAAGAAAGTTCCGATTGATTGTTTTTCTCTCTCTCTCTCTTCTTGTTTTTTTTTTTTTTTCTCTGTCTTTCCAGATCTCCCCAGAGATCTTGTGTAAGGAGGGGATCAGAGTGCACCGTACTGTACAGCAGAGTGGGCAGTTTGTTGTCTGTTTTCCTGGATCCTTTGTGTCCAAAGTATGTTGTGGCTATAGTGTTTCCGAATCGGTGCACTTTGCTACCACCCAGTGGACAAGTATGGGCTTTAAAACAGCCAAGGTAAGTTGAGAAAAAGAGTTTAAAATGGATTCACGGCCCTGCCATCTAAAAGGACAGCAGACATTCCAGGATTGGTAGCATTATGAGAGTAGTGCAACTACGTCTGTTTTTCTGGACTATTCAATAAACAAAAAAAAGGAAAACGTTCTGCAAGGCATAAGACGATCCAGTGTTTTCAGAAAAGTGACTGAGTTGTTAACTGACAGTTAAAGACTTGTGTATATATAAAAAAATTCAGAAGATTGTTATGCCTGCAGACCAATTTGCAAGGAAGCTTTTCAAAAATCCCTTCAGAGCTAATGATTATACAATGTATTATGCTTACTAATTTTTTTTTTTAAGTGATGTTTTCTAGAACCATTAGGATCTCAGGTGCAAATATCTGAATAACTGTGCTTGTTAGCTCTTATGGTAGGCAGAGTCAGTTAATACTCACAGCTGTATTGCTTGTTTTTCTCTGCCCCTTCATTCAGGAAAAGCTGTTGATCAGGGCAATTTCAATTTTAATCGACTTGAAAATTCTTAGGTTCACTGACCAACCCATCCAATACTAGATGTAAATAAATAACCTTCCCATTCCCTTTTCACACAACTGACCAAGGCAGGTTGCCTGTAGAAACAGGTGATTTGTCCAGTCATCATGATTCTGGCTACATTTCTGTGTTCTTGGACAAAGAATATACATCACTAATTATGTTCCCAACCTTCTGAAATACACTCTGGGTTACAGATACTATTTTGGTAGTGTTTTATAGCTAAGCCACTAGTAAATTATCCTTTACAGCTTCAAGTTACTAAATAATTAACTGTAATATGTCCACAGTTAGGGATTGCTTCTTTAGGGTAAATGGAATTCTTCCATCCTGGTTATACTAACTGTATATTAACTTAGTTTGAAATAAAAGGTTATTTTATTATATATTTATTTTGGGGGAAGGTGGGAATTATGTATATCTATAACTAAAGGTATAAGAATCCTGAGCTAACCTTTCCTGTCTGAACATACATAATTATATTAACTCCATGTGCTGTATTTATTGCTCTACTGAACACATGTTTGATACTGTGAAAATGCTACTCCTGTAAGAGACAGAAATCACTATGCAGCAATTAAACAGCTCTTGGTGCCTCAAATTTTGAAGAACAGTTTCTTTTGATTAATTTTTAAGAGCTTTGCACTGGGTAAATATAAGATGACTGAAAATCCAGCAGATTATAGTCTATGATAACCTACCTTGGAAACTGAAGTCACAGCTCTCACAAACTTTACAAGAACCACAGATAACATGTTTGTACCGAAATAACTTTCAAAACATCTACTGTGTTGTTCTTTTATTTCTCTCTTTTTTTCCCCTTCCCTTCCCTTTCTGTCCTCAAACTGTCTTATGTTCTTAATTCCCTTTAATTTTGGAAATTATTATTTGGTCCCTCCACTTTGACAAGGCACTTTACCATCTTTGCCACAGCGCTGGCCAGGATTGTGCTTTCCAGAGATGGTGAGATGTTCTGTGTAATGGGCAAGATTCCCCTTTTGGACTGTTAAATGAACTCTCTGATAAACAACTGCACCATCTGTCTCTGTTCATTCTCTACAGCAATACTGACGGTTTTTAGCATTTGATAAATTACCTTTGTTTTCATCCTGTGATACTGTGACCTGATTTTTTTTTTTTATAATGACCCTCTTTATATTACTAAAATGATGTTCTTTCATTTCTGTATTGAATGACTGCTCAATCTCCTTTAATACATGGAAAAAACGAAATTCTGCATCTGAAATTGCATTGATTTCAGTCTTACAAGCACTTTGGAAAAATTGTTGGAATAAAAGAGTTTATATAAACACCTGTGTAAAGGGACAGTCAGGTTTAACCTAGACCATACTTGGAACAAGGTTCCTGGTTTATAAAAAGCACCCTAAGAGCTCTTGAAATTTTAAGGTAAGGATGAGAAGAAGATTTGGAGTTGTGGTGGAAGAGTGTGTGTTTGGAGTGGCAAAGGGATAACTCCATAGCTTCAAATAAGGCATTGGGCAAAGTCAGTGAAACTCATTTAGGAAACTGAAGTACAGAATGTTGGACTAAATGAAGGCACTCTGGGTTAGAGGTTTGGAAATAAGAGGGAATGTCTGGTTTTAAAGGAGGGCTTTGGTGCTCTAGGGCCTACCAGAAATTGGCTGGGAAGAGACTTAGCTGGTACTGTAATACAAGAGGAAGAAGTACATAAGAAAATGGAGTTAGTCTTCCAGTTGGAGCAGCACTGCTGCACGCATAAAAGAGATTACAGTCCATAAGCCAGGTTTAACTCTGTTACCAGTGACAGAATCCCTGTGCACCCATCTCCCAAATAGGAAAACTGTGGTATTAGCACAGTACTCCCTGGCCATCCATGGAAGATGCTGGCAGGGGCTGGACAGGTATTTCCCTGCCTCCAGTTTTAGTTGGGGTGAGGAACATTCCTTTAAAATGCCACAGGTTTCCCACTTCTTGGCTCCTGTCACAGAGCTGTGCCACACCGTGCACATGGGGCTCCTTCAGATGCAACCAAAGGGAATGTGGTCCTACAGAAGTGTACCTGATGTCCTCACTAGAAAAGAACTCTGCAGAGATTTAAAACCTTGGAAGAGCAGTAAAATGCAAAACAACCACTGCTAGTGGAAGAAGTAAATGTACAAAAAAATGAGAACAGGGCAACCACTGTGGTGGCTTTTGCAGCAAGGTCATGGCCTCCAGCCCTCGAAACTTTTGGAAGTAGGTAAGGATAAGAGTTGCAGCTGACAGTCTGTGAGCATTCTGGGGAGAAAAGGCTCTTAAATTTGAGAGGTGAAGTTCACACACCAAAAAAATAACTGATTTAAAGAAAAGCAGAGGATGGGTCAGTTTTTATCATGAACGGAGAAGGTCTCTTTCTGCATTCCTTAGGAGTTTGGTCTAGCACAGTTTAACATATCCATAAATAACCTAGGAAGGGAAGTTAATAGCAAAATGAATCCTTTATGCTGAGGATATTAATGGTAATGGCAGCAAAAATTAAAGCTACAGAGTGTTACAAAAAGATTAAACTATATTGAGTGATCCAAGTGAGAAAATGGTAGATGAAGTTCAGTGTTGATAAATGTTAAATTTAAATTTAAAAACAATCCTAATGTGACAGATACAGAGATGGGTTCTGAATGATGGGCTCTTGCTACTGAAAAAAAGAGGTCTTTGGATTCCTTTGGAGCTGCCAGTCAAGTACTCTGGAGTGGCGTAACAAAAATACATTGAACGTGAAGAATTACAAGGAGAAAATAGGTAACAAAGCAGAAACTGCTCTGGCAGTCTTGGTGGTTTGTGCAGTTCAGAGCCCCTAATTGCAGAAGGAATATAGAGGAGCTAGAAAAAGCACAGAAGAGATCAATGGTTAAAATTATTAATTAGCCTCTGTATTAAATACAAGAGTACTATTCAGCCTAGAAAATGAATGACCAAGGGATGTATGAGAGTGAGAGAGATCACAAGTGCCAGACTGATGTTAATTATAATGTGAATGTTCACTGACTTTCGTGACATTGAAAAATGTGTCACTAAAAGAAACCATTAGGCAGCAGTGCAAGTCTGTTGTAAAATACTTACCTGTGTGTTTCAGTACTGTATGGAAGAGAAAAATGTACATAGGTTCAGAAATTCAGATAAATGCAGAGATACAGCAAGTTGTGCTAAACCCAGGTCAGGTTCAGGGTGTCCATGAGCTGTCACCCAGCTGGAGCTGACCTTGCTGTTTTCTCCAGCCACCCACTGTGGCATTTTATCCTCACTCTGTGTGTTGCCTGTGCAGGATTTTTCCCTGGATTAGAGTCTTTTCCTGTGTACACAGCCTCAGACTAAGCAAACCTAACATGGAAAAATCTTCCCATACCACTCCTAACTCTGCAGCTGTTCCATCCCCACACAGGGTCTAGCAGGGCAAATAGCTTCTGTAGAACACTGTTCTTTCCTCTGAACCTCTTTTGAACCCTTTTTGGTCAGCAAAGGCTGCTATTCCATACTATGTGATGGTTATCACTTGAATGCATGCAATTGGTGCTATTAAAAATTATTAATTTTATGATATATTGGTTATTAAAAAAGAAATACACCCAGAGCATGTAATTAGGGTTACAGAACAGGGTGAAAAAAATTAAGGTAAAAAATAAAGTCTTTGGGGTGTTGTGTGGTGAGTAGGTATTTGGCAGGTTTAACCACTAACCAGAAATGTCACCCTCACTTTACAGTCTGGTGTTAGCTCATTTGAACTCTCTGACTCTACATAAGCCAGAATAGACCTCTGCAGGTACTGGGAAAATGCTGCACCTTTCCCACCTGCACATTAAATCAAGAAATTTACCTACCTAAGAATTATCAAAAGGGTTTCAGCTACCAAAATAATTCAGTTTGTACTGAGTGAAAAACCTAACTTTAAAAGCTTTCACAGAGAGGAACCAGTAACAGGCAGAACTGAACCCTCTTCTTTTGCCTGTTGTTTCTTTTCCCTGGCATCTGCCTGTTCTGCTAGGTTTTTTTATGTTTTAAAAGATGTGAAATAACACCAGTCCTGGGTTTCAAGCAGGTTATATGTATAGATCTTACACTGTTTGTACTCTGAGCCATCCAGTATTACTGAGCTTGAGTGATGGTGTTGCTTCTCTTGGCCTCCACAGGACAAATTAATTTTTAGGGAGAGAATTTTGAGGTGTTTGGCACATAAACACTTAGTTTAACTGGGACTATGGAAAGATTTTACTTGTGGTTGTTTTAAAAGGCTATTTTTTGCTTCAGTTTATTAGTATCAATAATATTAGTTAATTAACTTTTAATTAATTCTTGGTAAAATTTAATTTTCAAATTTGCTCGGGAACTAACGTGGCAATTTCCTCCTGTCCCAGGAAATGAAGCGGCGCCGTATAGCCAAACCATTTTCAATGGAAAAGCTGCTTTATCAGATTGCAACAGCAGAAGCAAAAAAAGAAAACGGACCGACTCTGAGTACGATATCATCACTCCTGGGAGAGCTCAGGTAATGAATTGGGGGCCTGCTTACCTCTTTTGTTTTCATTGACAGACTCCAGAGGCAGATGACGTAAGTAACCCCTTCAGACACACCTTGCCCCTACTTATCCAAGCAAAAGCCCAGCAGATGTACCCGAAGACAGGCACACATGGTAGAAGCAGCTTCCTTGGGTGTAGCTGATGTGACAGTGCCCATGGTTAGGATGTCTTTAAGAATTCCCTACTTTATAGACACCTTAAAAAAATAGAAACTGCAGTTTGCACTGGGGTTTTGTTTTTGTTAATTCTTGGTGCTGAGAGTTGAGATTTCCTGATGCATTATGTGAACTATGTGGTGCCAAGTGGTTAAATACCTTCCTTGAGTTTTTCAACCTCTTGGTATCAGTAGTCACTGTCAATCCATGTCTGTAGTGGGTTTTGTACCAGGAACTCTTGTCTTCAGTATCAAGAGATGTTATGCTACAGGTGCAAAAGGTCCTTTGTATACAGAAAGTCGTCTTGGTTTTAATAGTAAGAGAACAGTTGTGCATGTGTGGTAATGCATCTGGTTTTAGAACTCCAGCATTTTAAAGAGTAAAAACTTCACACTCCTTTTTCTCTCCAGTATTAAGGATACATGTACATGTTCAGGGTTTCTCTTAAGATAGGTGAGAAAAGAAAATAAAACGTTGCCTGGCTTCCTGTGTAATGATCTTCTCTTTTGTTCCCACCATGTAGTTGCTACCTATCTTTCAAGTGTGTGACAACTGATACTCGAGATGTCAAGAAAGTTTTGATGAAGTCTACAAACTGTATTTAACTAACTAGCATGCATTTGGAAAATTCCAGTGACATACTGAAGGGGAAAACAGCCCATGTGTTGTTTAGTGTTCAGAAAGAAATGCAAAGAGGTGTACTGACTGCTTTACCTGCAGGTGGCTCCCCTGTGGGAATAACCACTTTCAAGTGCCCTTTATTTCCCCCTGAAGAGGAAGTCTGCAAGTACAAAAGGCGAAACAAATGTTGGTGCTTGCTCTTAGACCATCACATCGACCTTTATCAGAGTGGTTCTCAAACTTGTTCTTATGCATAGGTTGGAATTCAGTGGAGGATGTGGATCCTTCCTGTGGCTGCTTATAGGAAACAAAAGCCCAACCAACAAAATCTAAAAAAAAACAA
>VZTT01004935.1:4564-19789 GCA_013400855.1 Buphagus erythrorhynchus | reverse complement strand
CTCTAGGAAAGGGAGAAACTGCGAGAGAAATTCATGTATGAAAGATAAGAAGCAAGAATATGTTGGATAGGAGTTTTCTGTAACACATGAACAATTTATGTCACCTAAGAGTGTGGGATCAAGTAGAATAATATGAAGGGATAAAACAAAGACTTCTATGACGAAGACTGACAGAAAGATGTCTAGAAAGAGAAATTATAGTGAGGAATACTCACTGACTAAATGGAGACAGTGTAATCCAGAGGTGATGATGTCCTAAACAAACAAAAATAAAAACCATAAACAAAAACCAAAAAGAAAGCCAAACTAACCAGCCAACCAAACAAAAAACCCCAGACTGCTCACTTTGCAACAGGGAGAACCTGCAGTGGTATTACACAATTTCAAAAATAGCTCTTCCATCTGGCAGTTCTTAAGTTACAATGTTGTTTTTGTAGGATGGCTCTGACAGCACTGTCAATGGGTGAAAATTTACAGCAGTGAGGGTCCATTGTATTGTTAACTTTTATTGCTTGTCAGAAAATACATAATTGTAGCTGTAGGCTATGTCTCCCAACTACTTCTTAGGGAACATTTAAGGAACATTTACACTGTCCTAACTCGATATTGGCAGCTGCTGCCCAAATTGCATGGCAGTAGCCTGGGTCAGTAGCCCGGCTGGATCTCACAGAAAAGACTGCATTGTAATTCCCAGTCTATACATGCCAAACAATCCACCATTATCTACCCAGTGTGTCCATATAGATTCCAGCGTGCTTGGTGCAACTTGGCTGTCTGAGCCTGGTAACTACTCTCCTGTGACCAGCAGTACTATATCACTGGAAAACACGTGTGGTTCTGGTTACTGAAGAAGCCTTGGAAGTCCCTTGAAATGTCTTATGAAGAAACCAGGAGCTTCCATTGCGGCAGTGGCATCATACGGAGTTCTAGAGTGCCCTGCTGTGCCATTTAGAAGTTTCTTGGTGTAGGATTTTTTTCTCCTCCACCTCTGCTGGCAGTCAGGCCCTAGGAAACAATATACCATCAGCAAAAGCTTGCTTATATTGGATTAACTCCAACAGTGTTTGTGAAAACAGCTGTTTATTAACAATCATGGTACTGTTTCCGAGCCTTTTAGGTGCCAAATTAGTACTCTTTAAGGACCAAATTCAAGTCTCAGCTAAATGTATTTTGATTCCTTCAAAACCACTAAAATTTGCTCTCATAGATGCAAGTAAGGCATGTATGTTCTAAACAAATTAGCGATAAAACAGCAGTGGAAATAGTGTTAGTTGCATCTTACTGATTTACAAAGTGAAGATACCTTAGTGGTAGCTGACCACAAACACATGCCACGTAAAATCCCTTCTTTTTGAGTCTTGAAGCAGGAGTTAGAGCACTATGCTATTCAATCCAACCAGAATGCACAGAGGATGTAAGTTTTTGGTAGGAAAATAATAGTTATAGAACAAAATTTTGTTTACTCAATCTTATTTTGTAGGCATCTTGTCCAACCAGCTTCTGTAGCAGACAACAGGCCCTTTATCACTTGTAGATTTCACCCTCCTTTTGTGACTGGTGCCTTCTTTGGATCTTCCGGAGTTCAGATCTGGAAAAGAGAAGCTGGTAGGGGTGGTGGTCTTGCTGAAAGAAAATTTCCTGCTCCCCTGCTCCACAGTCTTCCCACCCTCATCAAGACCTAGTTTATTTTTCTCTCTCTTCTCCCAACTCCATGGAAACTCAAGCCTACCTCAGCTGGTTTCTGCCTATGTCTCCCTCCTTGCCAGGTAAATGGGGGGAGCAGGCAGAGTGGCAAGGTCCAGCATCTCGCAGAGCAGGGAAATTGTATTCTGCACTCTGTGTTGAAGACAGGCACATCAGGGGTACCATGTACAGCCAGGGGAGCAGCCCATATCCTGGGCACCTGGCTTTGCCTGCTGTTGGCTCACATTCCCTCTGGCTTGCCTATGTGTGGAAGTGACCCTGGTTAATGGCAGCCATATGTGGTGAACATGAGCAGGGACAAGTGAGAAGACAAAGATGCCAAACCCTGCAAGGTGCCCTTGTTAAAGACAAAAAACCCCAGCAAACAAGAACCCTAGTTCACCATCACAGATCTGTTTTTGGCACCAACACATGTGCAGGAGACTGGAGGCTCACCAGCCTTGGGCTGATCTGTCAGGGAGGTTGCTGCACACCTTAGTATGGAGTGAGCCTTCCAGCAGCTGGGGCATCCCAGTCACCTCTGCTGGCCAGGAAGTGCACACTGGGAACTGGGCTAAGTGGTTTCTAAGCAGAGCACCCCAGGCTAGCAGTCTGTCCAGGCTTGAGCTGCTGCTTTAGCACCTGCCTGGACAGGAGGTGCATTACATAAGACATTTCTCACACTCAGAGCATTGAAAATGAGTCTGCGCTAGCAAAAAATGGCACTATGAACTTGCTCAACTGCAGAGCATGAGATACAGGATGGCCAGAACCACAGGTCAGCAGAGAAAACTAGCTTTTCTGCTGAATGTGAGACAAGCCACCATCGTTGAGAATAACTTAGTCACACTCCCTCACCTCTGTGTCCAGGACTATGAGACACAGCAGCAGAGCCTGCAATGTCCGAGTTTCAAAGAGTCCTGAATGACAAAAATGTTCCTTCCTGCTGATCCCTGCTCACAATTTGCAGATGGAGCTGTTTGTAGTCAGGATATTTACTGATGTTCATGTGAAAGTAATAAGCACATTCATGTGTGTAAAAACAGAGGCTTGAGCTTGAGACGTTGCAGAGCTTTTAACATGCTGCTCAATATGAGTACAACAGAAACCGCAGGCTTATTGTACTGCCCCAGACTTGCAGTGACTGGGCAGGGACTCTGGAACAATACCTGTCATAGGATCTTGCAACCTCTTAATTTTTTCTTCCCCTATACTATCTTTATCTTGTTCCAAGAAAATAACTTAAACGACCAGATCAGCACTTCTTGAAAGGGAAAAACTCTATTCCTCAGGGAGGGCATTGGCTGCCAGAAGCTAACTTCACCCTTGACAACACAAACAACAGAGTCTGAAATTACAGAAAAAAAAGTAGTTGCTCTTTACAGGAGCTAATTGAAATTGGGAATACAAAATGATGTGGGAGTCATTTTCCAGACTATGAACGAAATAGCTGTAACTGTAATAAGATAAGCCGAAGCTGAGGAATGTGTGCGGTGTTAATGAGGACAATTGTCTACTTGCTGGACAATCAGCTGGAGGACTGAATACAAACATTTGAAGGTTATAGAGAAAGGTTAGTCACAGAAGAAATGAAGTCTCAAAGGCAGAAAGCTAAAAAAAAATGCTATGTGTATCACCAAGGTAAAACTTGTTAAAAACCAGTGTCATGGGTTTGTGATTCCAGAAACAGTGAACTGGTCATTGCCTTTTTGGCTGCATTGCCTGCAGGTGCATGACAGGGCAGACAGCCAAAATTCCAGCAGAGTGGACACTTTGGTATGAAGGTCTGTAGGTACAGTACATGACAGACAGATCCAAAGATGCTATAGGGGGCTGGGCGGCTTTGGACATTTAGGGTGGGAAGGGTAAAAAGAATCTGAAATAACATTGGAGGGGGTGGTTGAGACAGATGAATGTTAATTGTTTTCAGACTTCTCTGAGTCTTGCACATTGCCCATTTGGATCTCATGCAATTCACACTTGGGATCTGTTCCCATTTTGGAGGAGAGCAGGAGCACAACTATGGCAGACACATAGAGACTGAGCCTGATGCTGTTACTGGACTTAAGGCTTCTGATGCACTGATGTCTTGCTCCACACACAGAAGAGAAAGCAAGCATTGCAAAACTTCAAATCTGCAATTTTCCTACTAGGGCATTGCAGATAAATGTTGAAAATGAGAAGGGAATGTAGAACAGGGGCTACTGCGAAAAGAGCTGTGCATGCTGTGAGCATGGAGGGCAGCATAGCAGTAACCAGAGAGGTGGTATCTCCTGACAGCTCCTTGCTGCTCTTGCTATGAGAACCAAAAGAGTCAGCCAAAGTGTGTGGCATGGAAGAAATAAAGAAGACCTGCAAGAAATATTAGCTAATAAAGCACCAGAGGCAGATGGGCATGCAGCTGATTTTATGAGACATTCTGTGGCAAATTACCTTGAATTGCAAATAAAGATTTTAATGCACTTAAAAACCAAAACATTCTCCCCTAGCTTAATTAGCCCATCAGAAAGAAACTCGAAGAAGTGTAGCATGTACAAATCTGTATCACAATCTTGCATTGACTACAATAATTTTAAAATTAATTACTTTTATATTAGGGACTAATGCTACAACATTTTCTTAGAGCAAATTTTCCAGAAACCCCTGCTCTCTTCATCACTGCATGAACTGAGTATGTCAGATTTGCTCTGTCATTGCAATTTGATTGACTAGGAACATCTCAGCAGGGGATTCGATTTGCCTCCTGAAAAAGTAAGCCATTCACTCAACCAGTCACTTTCTCAATGTGTATGCTGGAAGACCAGCAATTACCCTTTTCCACTGGTGCTCTGGGAAGCAGAGCACTCTTGCCTTGCATGTGTCAGAGCCCCGTGGGCTCTGTGCAGCCCTGATGAGTGCCCTGATGAGTGTGGGGCTCTGAAAGTGCTGACACAGAAGTTCACAGCAGTGGACACCAGCTCAGTGCATAGTGAATTAAGCCTTTGTGTGGGGCTAGAAGCACACTGAGTGTGCAGTAATTGGTACAGTTGCATATCCCATTCCCAGAACCTTGCAGTAGTAGCATTTTTTTCTTTGTCAAGAAATATTTCTGAGTTTTAGGTTGTACCAGCCAAACACAGATTTTCTATCTGTGTAAGATGAAATGTATTTCCATATTTATCCATGTAGATGTTATTCTGCTGAACCATATCTGCCAGAGGTGAAGACTTTGAATGACATTACACATTTACCATAACCTGAGACTTGTTCACATCTTTGTTGTATTGTACACATATTTCATATACATCTCATTAAAATGTATTTGTTTGACCTTGGTTGCTGTGGCGTGTATTATTATTGAAGATACAGACATACATATGAAAATGTGTACATAAATATATGTGCTATTTAAACATGTATTTAAAATAAATTAATAATTATTCCACTTAGGCATAATTTCACATACCACTGTCAATTTAGGATTACAAATTTCTGTATGGTTGGAAACAGTTCTCCTGTGCTAATTCTTGCTCTGCAGCTGCAGCACGGGCACTAGCACAGAGAGGTTTACTGCAGGAGGTGAGCCCAGCTGACTCCCTCCATTCAGAGGGCAGTAGGGTCACAGTCACCTGCTCAGGCAGGGGACTCGTTTGCTATAGATGAGGTGTGATTGCTTCCAGGGCAGGATGACCCTGGTAGCTCTGATTTCCAGATTCAAACAGATGCCCACTTGGGGCAGAATACTTCACCCTGACAAAGCTTATCTGCTTGTCTTGAAATCCAGTCAGAAGATACAAACAATGCAACCTATTTGTGGTAAGCTACTGGAGGTGCCAGTAATTTTTGGTGCTGGATATCCTAAAAGCCCTACTTAGCTTACTATTTTCAAATACATGTCTGTGCCTTTGAAGTAAGGTTTGACAGATAAGATGCTAAACTGGCCAGAAGGCATATGACTGGTGATATGATTCTTAATGCTATAAAACTCCAGCATACTTTCATTCACTTAGATTCTTCCATGTGAAGTATATGGAGGTTTTCCCATGGATTGGGATGCCTCTTCATGGTTGCTTCCCAGGGATTGTCATAAAGAAGAAGTATTCCATGAAAAGAATGGTGGTGAGATACATCAAAGCTTCTACTTAAAGTTCATTTTGCTAGCTTTAATACATAATTGCTTTAATATAGTGCATTTTGCCATTTTATGTCATAGATGACTAGTTTTTTAGCTTTTGTACTGTAAGTAATTCTGATACAGATATTCTGTCTGTTAATTTCTCTTAATAAATAACTCATCTTTTATACTTGTATCTGATTTTCCATCTTTAAAACTTGTGGGACATAGTTGTGAAAACAAACTGATGGCTGTCTGAGGCTAAAATGAGATCCAGCTGTCCCAAGACTCCTCTCTCTGAGGAGGAGTTTAGAAAGCAAGAGGGTTTTCTTGGCACCTTGTGACTCAGTGGCAGGGCTTCTTTAATAGACTTTGTCTGAAGGTCCCACAGCACCCATCTGTGAGCAGCCAGGGCTGGTGATTTTTGCTCCAAGAGGAGGCAGATGAAATCTGCTGTGGAGCTGTTGGTCTCTGCTGTGCCAGGCAGCAAACTCAGCTGTCAGTGGGGAGGTAATATTTTGATGAGGGTTTATATGTACCCTCATGACCACATGCTAAGGAAAACCAAGATGGACTCTTGAGTTTTGTGCACCTTTTATGTTCTGATTTCTTTCCGTGGCTCCTTTATGGTTATTAGCAGCATTTTTGTGTTTATATGTATTTTACCTAAGAGTATGTGAAACGAAAGCAACCCTGTCATGCTCAGTGATGTCTCCACATCCTGTACGAGCACCCTCTGCCTTGCTCCAGGGCTGTGTTATATTCTATGCATTTCACACTGAAGCATGCCAAGAGATCTTTCCAAACCACAACAGATCTTACTGAACTTTAACAGGTAGGATTTCTCAATGCTCCTGCTGTAAAGGCAGACTCTTAGTTAGCAGTACTTCTAATGGGCCTGTGAGGAAAATAGAAATTACCAATATAACTCTAGAAATGGCTACAACATGATTTTTTGTTACCTAGAAGTTTGTGACTTAGGACATCTCAACACCTCAGATCGCTGAGAAATTATATTCCTTCCTGAAGCTGGGAGTTATTTTTTTCAGTCATTACTAGGTTTGTAAGGCAAATTCAGGGTAAAACTGATTCAGGGTAAAACACTGCCTTTTAAATCTTTATGTATCAAGGAGGAGGAAGAGGAGAAGTATTTCTGTTGTTTATTTGGTCCTTTAGAAGCTAAAGTAGTATTTAGTCCTTTAGAAGCTGAAGTATAAAGTTATCCAGAAGCTTTTATGAAGAGTCTATAAGAGCAAATATGTCTATAACACCTAATAGCTTCAGCTATTAAAAATAGCTGAATTAAAAATACAATTACAAATTTTTTTCACCTCGTTTTTTCTAGTATTGCTGTGCTGTGCTTTCCTCGGTAGGTGGCAAACTTCACAAGCTGTAGCTGGGTGGATTTTTTTTTTTTTTGCAGGCCTTTAACCTCAGATAAAATAACATGTGCTGGGAAAGCTTTGCTTGGACCTCATCCAAATAATAGTTGCCTTCTTTCACTTGCCAAAAAGGAGCCATTATTGCTCCTAATTCAAACATTTTCTTTTCTGATGTGTGAAAAAGCGTATAGCTGCTACAATGGAGTATTTACTCTCTGTGTCTACTGCTCTTTGAGATTACTGAATAAGCAACTGGAAAAATGTCTCCTTTTTGCTATTTAAAAAGAAAAACAATGCATCCATGAAACATAGGCCTAGTTTGTTGATATGATAGATCAAGATTAAAATAAGAAAAAAGCGCTGCCATTTTTTTGAATTATAGGTATCCTCTGCCATTTTTTTTAGTATTGTTAAATGTGAGAGAGCACATGGCATTCTTCATATTATAGAAACAAGGATCATCTTCAAGAAACTTATGAGCATATAAACTCCAGCATATAACAAAAATGACTCCTGTGTTTCAGGAGCTGTGGAATCCAATTCAAGCAATGATACAGAGTAAGTAGGCAGGTGAAATACAAAGCAGGATATGCCTTGGGATGGACCAGTGACTGACATTTCTGCTGGCCATCCATGGGCTTTGCAGATGAATTTATGTCTCAGGAGCATTTAGAAGGAAAAAAGTGGATATCTGATGCCAAGGGCACTAAGAAAAGAGCTGAAAGCATAAGGGGCTGTGACCTGGCTCTTTTCAAAACTCTGGAAATATTTATGATCACATTCACAGCGTAAGATATTGTGCATGTGCAATATTGTGCATATTTTTTCTGTGGTTATTTTTTCTGTGGTGTTTCTTCACTAGGAAGAGGCAGTGAAGAAAACTATGGAAGGAAACAAGAAGAAATAGAGATATTTTAACAAAGATTTGAAAAGAGCTAGGGAGGTTCATTCCCTGGGATGACTGTTTGGTTGAAACTGTTGTTGCAGCTGTTGAGCTTGTTTTTAACGGCATTGAATTTAGACAAAGAACAAAGGCCCTCTATTCCACTGCAAGCAAGTCCTCTGTGGGAATGTTTCTGGGTCTGTGAAAAGAGATTGCTTCCTCATTAGCAAGAATGAAGTGTGTTGTGGGGGGAAAACTGAGACCAGTCAGATTGGAAAGGAACTGTGGCCTGAACTGGAATTTGCTGTTCGGAGTGGTAATGATGACAAGCCATGCATCCAGTGGCAGATCATTTCCTTACTCTGTGCCTGTTTATTTGCATTTCCAACCATGAGATCCTGAAACAATGATGGGAGTTGTTTTAAAACCAAAACCAAACATCTGCTTTTTGAACTGGAGGACCCAAACCCACAGCATCCATTTAAACTGAGGAAAGCATATTGGCTTTCTATGGGAGAAGTCTGTTAATACTTTTCTCATCCTTGGATCAAGTCTTTACTCTCCTTTGCAGCTCTTGCCTGCCCCCTCTTTCTCCCCCTCTCCGTGTATTTCTTTATCCTTTAATCAGCAGGCTCAGTAGATCTATTAACATAATCACCTGGTGTGATCATATTCACAATATAATACTCCATTTTCTATCTCCTTATTTGTGCTGTCTCTATACGCTGCATATTCCCATATAACCTGTTGATCCTGTCTGAATTTGTGTTCATCTTAATCATGTTAACTCCCAAGATTTAAGGTGAGATTTTCTTACCACATTCTGGCCCTGTTTTTTCCTCCTCTTTTCCCCCTTGTTCTTTCTGCGTGCAACCAACTCTTCATTTTTCATCTATGCCCTCAGCTTAGCATGTGGCACTTATATGTCCTGGGGGAAAACCGGTTCCTGACAAAGCAAAGCAAAACAATATGAGCTCATAGCCTTCCTGAGGAGGCACTGCTGAGGCCAAAATGGAAGATTAAGATGCATTCCAGTAAGGAACAAACAGTATTGTATGTGAAATACAAGTGCAGTGTACTACTGCAAGGAAAAGGTTCCTCTCCTAATCAATAAGAGAGGCTTGAAGAAATGGGGAAAGGTTTTGCAGTCATGGTTCTTAAGGTCTGCCTCTGACTGTTGTTATAAGAAGAATGAGAAAGCTTGAATTTTATAACTGACTACCTGGGGAAAAAGGGGAAAGCAGACATGATGCCTGGATATCAAGGTTTGACACGTCCACAAGCTTCTGAGACACCAAGCCAGATGGGAGAATGTGTCCTTTCAGAGCAATCCCTTGCAGCCAGCTCTAGAAGAAGAACGAAGGAGGGTCATCTGGCTCCAACTGAGCTCATGCAGTCAGTTTGTCAGGCAAGACAAAGTGGATGCATAGAGGCATGAGAAAAATGGACATCAAAACCAAAGAGTTGCAAAACTGTTTGAGGTAAATTTCAGGGAAGAGTGGAAGAAGATTGAGGTACGTGTATCAGACTGAACACTGAGAAGGATGATGGTGAGGAGGCACATCCATTGTGGAGCTCATGCTGAAGAGAACCGTGTCCCATGGGAAGCCCAGCTGTGAGTCTCTTGGAAAGTACAGTATGACTTATATGGTGGGAGGAGATGGTGGGGACCATGGGAGGTAGAGAGACTGAACATAAAACATTTACCTGAGGATTTAGCTGAAGTATGCTCACCTGCCCATTAGATATCCACCCAAAAATAATTGGTTTCTTTCCCTCTCTGGTCCCTTCAGGCACAGCCCAAGGTCCCTCAGAGGCTGGGCTGAGGACTGTGCTGACCAGAGGTTTACCGAAGCTCAGCCACTGTCACCGCTTGTGCCTACACTGAGCTGCACCCACGCCAGCTGTGGGGCAGTGGTGGGAGCAAGGGGAGGTGCACAGTGCTGAGGCTGCAGCCTCAGCTCCTCATGGCATAGTCCTATGGCTACAGGAGCCATCAGCCCGCCCAGACTGCACCAGTGTTGAAGTCCCACATTCCCTGCCATGAGGAACTGTATCAGGCTTCAGGGGTCTACCTGTGTCTCCTGGCTCACTGACTGTGATCTGCTCTACTGGTCAAGACAACCAGAGCTTCACAAGGGGCTGGCTTGACTGGGCCTCCCTTTACTGTGGCACAGGTTTTGGGCTGATTTTTACAACTGACATCAACAGCGTGGTTCCTGCCCATGCAACCTGTGCCTGTTGATGGAAGAAATTGAAGCAATATACACTGCTCTCACAGGCACAGATCTCCTTCCTCTGCACACTGTCCTGGTGAAGCCAATGTGTTTACTGAAGGAAGGTTTGAGAAATGCTGATGGGAGTTTACTGACATCCTATGCAATCTGATGGGCTCCATACTGGACAAAGGGAATGCTTAGCCCTGGCTCCATGGGGGTTGAACACAGAAAATGCAACTAGCAACATGGTGAGGACTTATTCTTTCTTATTGTGGCAATGTGATTTGCAGTGAGTAATGTCACACATAGTTGAATGAATGTTGACTATGATGCAGTCTTTTCTGATGTATGTCTCAGTGGCATACCAGGTATATACTTAAATACATACTGTGTTTTACTATATGAGAGAAACACTGGAAATTATTACACTCATATACCTGTGACTGCCTTTTACCATCTGTGGTGTTTGTTTAAATATATTGCAAAGTAATATTCTTAATTTAGGTGACTTTCAGAAACTCTGATATATTTTATTTGGTTTATTGTGTTTATTGTTATTTGTTTGTTTTTTTGTCTTTAATAGATAATCCTCATCCTTCAATTTATATGTTAGCTGTGCAGTCCCTGCAAATTCAGAGTAGCAAGTAAGTGATTGCCAATTTTCCTTGCGAATATCAGGCATGCCTCCTGTCCTTTGCTGTTGCATTCTAGGGATTTCATGATCCTGTTTCCTCTCCCACTTGGCTATCTGATCTGGCTACGTTATTGAAATTTAAAGCATGAAAGCACAATTGCAAGTAACTTATTGCAAGTCTGGTTGTAATTTCTCTTGTGACTTGTAGCTATTATCCATGGCTCAATTGACTGCTCTCCATTCATTAGTGTTAGAGATGCATCATTCAAGTAATGAAGCTATTCACGAGGTACCTGTCTGGTCATTTATAAGACAGAAGGCTCATAAGGAACATTTTTAGTTGTCTGTGGGATTTCATTATTTCATTCTCTCATACAAAGACCAGAAAAAGTCACTTTGCAGAAAATCTGTAGAGGAATTAGGAATTACATATAAATCCAGAAAGAATGAAATGTCTTCCCAACAATACTAGTAATTTGTCCCCTGGGAAGAGGTGCTCCAGCAACTGTTTTTAATTTCTCTAGAATGGCTTTGTTCAGCAAACATTCTGTAAAAAGCTACAGTTTTCCACTGTGTTGCACTCTTTGCTTTTAACCTTTGTGTGATTTCTCTGCATCAGTTCTTGTGACCCTTCCTAGGATTATTAGATAATTTGAAAAAAATATTTTATAATTAGTAATTATTCAAAATACATGCAGGTTTGAATGGAAAGACCTGGGGAATAGAGTCAATGTTACACTTGTAACTAGAGGTATACTTGGGGTGAAGTATATTTTGGGGTCACTACTCAAAAGGCAGACATGTACAGGTGCTTTTTAGGGACAAAATGCTAAACTAGTGTTGATGCATTATGGTATTCATTTGATTGACTTAGCTGCATTTTCCATTTGGGAAGTTATTGCAAGAAGTAACTTCACAATCATGCACTTCACAAATTAACACTCAATATATGAGCACTTTTTAGGGGCTTTCAACCTGTGCTCCTTGGTGAGATAAAATGTTTCAGTGTTATTCGCCTTTCTGATTTTGACCAGTGTATTTTACTTGAAATTTGCTATGAAGAAAAAGCATGCACACGGTTTGCCATATTAAAATGCAGGATAATGACTTTGTAAGGTTTGACTGCTTGTGATTTTCTGACCTGCCATTGCACATGCCTTAACACTCCCTGGGATCTGATATGAAGACAAAATTTATAGCAAACAAGCCTTGTGTTTAGCCAGAGTTCAACTTGTTTACCCATAAATCTTTCATTCCTTTTCATCAGAATTCCATTTCCTATTAAGCAGTCAAGCTCAGTCATCCAGGAAGACTGGCAATGTAATTTCGCAGCTTTTACTCCCTCAGCTCCCACAGGCTGGAGGTCTTGCTGATGAGCTAATAAAGTGCTTTCTGGTCTGCAGAGTGGTGGAGGAGGAAGTCCAGTTGGTACTGTTCTTTCATTACAACCCAGAGATGTTATTCTCTCACACATTTTCACAATTCCAGTGTCAGATGGGAATCACTGCCCTCTCTGTGGGAGTTCTCGCTTTTTTCACTGCATGCCTCTAGGAAGTGCTGCAACTGCACTGTAATTTTGTTTGGATTTGTTCATCAGTTGATGAAATCTATATAGTGAGCTTAGCTTTCCAATGAGATGCTTTTACAGAAGTTGCTACTGAGCCTGCCAAAATTTATGGTCAAGTAAAAGACATTCATTCCAAGGTCTGTCCCAGACGGTTGCTTTTTGTTGTGGCAGATGTTTCACCGTCCACATAGGATTTCAGAAGATGAAGTGACAACTGGAGTTTTCATGCAGAAATTTTCAGGACAGCAAGATTTTCAGTGGAAATTTCTTAGTTGTCTCTGAGCAAGCTTGAGATATGAGTTTTCAAGGTATTTGCAATACCTTGCAGTACCTGTTATTCAGATATGATACCCATCTGGAAAAGCTCAGAAATATTTAAGGCTATAACATTGAATCTTATTATATACATCAGGGTTGTTTGAATCTATTGCAGTAAAAATATTACCCTTAACTAGTAGTAGTGGAATCTATTTACCACTGAGTCTGGCCATGTCCACAAAACAGAGACCATGAGTGGTGGGATGGTTGAGATTCCCAGAACATTCTCTTGCATTTGCTTCCTGCATCCTTCATGTTCAGGAGCAGTTTTAGTCAAATGCCGCCAACTCTGGCGAGTGTACACGTCCTCATAGTGGTCAAATAATGGTGAGAGACAAGAAATGGTACTCAGGTTGGCCTGCAAAAGTGTATCTTTCTGTAGTTCCAGTTTAGCGATTTTCTGTCAGATTGATTTTGCTTGTGATTACCCTCAACAGATATTTTTTTTAAATAAATAGGGAAAATAGGGCTTGGAGAATGAAGGCAAGTAGATTAACAAGAAATTGAGAAAAAAAATGTTGTTTTTTTCTAAAGGGATCTTGGAAATAGGCATAATCAGTTAAACACTGCCAAGACCAGTGTTTTAAATAACACAGTTGCAATTTAGTTGAGTTGTGGGGATTTTTTGGATGGTGGTGTTGATTTNGTTCATTTAGTTTTTTGGGGGTTTTTTTGTTGGTTGATTTTTGTTTGTTTCATTTGTTTGTTTGTTTGTTTTAAACATTTTTGTTTCGGAGAGTAAAAATGTTCCTAAGTTCTTATTGGATTACTACTGCAACTGGACGATGTTTATATGACTTTGCAGCTACATCTGTAGATGTAAAATACCTCCATAAAAATGAGAAGACTTATCCAGAATGGACACAGGCTGAAGTTCCTCCTTCAACAACAGAACAGACAGTGACCCTAATGAAAAAGGAACTGAGTTGCTGTTACACAGTGTCATTATTGGGAGCTATTTTTATTCTCATTCTCATCTTAAAAGTGTATTTTACAAAAGATTGCAAAAATATAGTGAATCTGCATTGGATCTGTGAAGGTTTCCATCCCCAGCTGCACTTCACACAGTGCCAAAAGCAGATGCTGAGGAAAAAGGGGAAGAAAAGAGAGGCAACTATACATTTCAGCCTTTTTTGTTCCTCTTCCTGCCCTCTCTTCTGTTCAAGCTGTCCATGGACTATTGACAACTGCAAATTCTGTCTTTAGCAGCTCCCAAAGGCAGTTTGGCCCTATACTTTTCCTAAAGAGGCAATCATTTTATACCTGAGTTCACCAGGTTGGGAAGGTGTGGAAACTCACCACAGGGTTAGAGGTTTTTTCTGACAACTCCATGGCTCTTGGAAGAACTTCTCCCCAGGCGGCAATGCAAGGCCCACTGCAATAATGTATTATTTCCATTATCTACAATTTTCAGTTTCCAGATCCAGTAAGAATTTTTGGTGTTGTTTTAGCTCTTGCCAGGTAAGATACTGTTCTTGCCTCCCTTTGCCCTTCAGCAAATGTAGCTGCTTGATGTTTGATATTCCCTTCTCTGAGATGCTTTTTCAATTTTTTTTTTTAAGTGTGAAAGCCATATGTTCCTTGTCACACAGAAGACCATTAACCAAGCCAAACCTTTTGCCAAGTGTCCTGGAGCCTGTGAGGTTACTGTGCCTCTGGAGATGCTTTCCTTTTTCATCTTTTTGGTATCTCTCTGCCTTTTGCAGGGGTCTGGTTGTAATTTACAGCTGGTTTAACTAAGAGAATGTAACACAGCTGGAATTTCATCTTCAGCTGCTCTATGAATAAATCACCTTCTAGGCTCCCTTGTCAGCCATGAATGCTGTTACTGACACAGAACAAATTGCTTTACCACTGCACCAGACAAGTTATTGGCAGAGATGTGAACCTGATATGCTCTTGTACAGTCCATACTTGAAATATCTCATGTATCTATGCAGATTCATGTGAAAGGGGATGAAAAGACAACTCCCTAAGACAACTTACTACTATTAGGTTTAGTTCACTCTGGTATTCCTAAGGTTGTTTTTAATTATAAATTTGATCAAAAGATAATCAAATGCATCATCTCACAGGATTTATTTAGTGGCCTTCAGAATCATTAAACATAGAATGTGTCAGAGTGCTTACTCAGGATATTTTGTTATTAATGAGGAGCCTGTGTCAGCTTTTTTTCTTCTTTTTCTTTTTTTTTTTTNTCTTATCATCCATTGTAGGAGGAAGTAATTTTGGGAACTGGACTACTGAAACTGGCAACTTTCCATATAATTCCTTTAAAGAAAAGTTGAATTTCAGTACAAAGTCTGTAAGAAATCTATATAGTACTTCATAAAACACTTGAATAGGAGATGCAGTGAAGACACTGAGATTCCACATGAGCAAAGTAGTTTAGTAGCTTTTGATGGCAGAATATACCCTTGTGCTTGTGTGGTGATTTCCTCAGGGC
>VZTT01004930.1:0-23394 GCA_013400855.1 Buphagus erythrorhynchus | reverse complement strand
TATTCTTATTTCTTTTAAAATATTCTTATTACTTACTGGAGGTCCTGGTAGTCCTTTGCCCTGAAAACAACATTTGAAACAGTAAAAGATCACTCAGAAACTGAACATACAGGAATAGAAGAAAGCCTCAAAAAATACTGCTATTTATTTTTCTAAGTTTCCTTATCACTTCCTTGCCCCTAACGATTATAATTTGCAATCAGAGCAGAGTCTTGATGAATTTTTTTGTTGCCTCTAATAATTTGTATTCCCTTTCCATCCCTGTTACCTATGAGACATCTGTAAAAGAGAAATGTGGTGACACAAGAGTGGGACTTGGAGAGGAAGACAACACTCCAGTTTATCTATTTCTCCTTTTTCTTTTCCTTTAAATTTTGATTAGACATTAGATAATGTCTAATAATTGTGATAGCATTTGGTATATCAGTCTGTATCCCAAGCTGGTTTGTTTTTAGAGCACCTCAGAGCATAAAATCAGGTCTGGTTACTAGAACAAGTCACACATCCGTATTTAAACATTTCAAACAATATATTCACTCATTCAGGCTTTGATCCTTTTGTTTGGGATACAAAGCTTCCTCTCTTGGTGATGGTTTTTGCATAATATTCCACATTTTCATCACATGTGCTGTTCTGAGAGGTACTTACAGCTGGTCCAGGTGGCCCAGCAGGTCCTAATGCACCCTATGGGAATAAAACAGGATAAAAATCAGCAGGGATAAAAGAGAAACCTCCCTATGGGGAGTCACTAAGGCCTGCTCTCCTTGACACCAATCTTTGCTTGGAAACTCCAGCAGAAACAGGACACAGCTATGGTGCTCAGCTGAATTCACACATATAAGGACAAAAACTTAGGGATAATTACTCTGAAAGTCCCAGCTGGCCTCAGATGAATATCTAAATATCCTCCATGAATATCTAAACGTTCATAACTTGAATTCTATCTATTTGAAATATTCTCATTCATAATACATTCATGTTGTAGATTCAATGACTAAGTTTCCTAAAACTATTAACAAAATTTGGATTTGTTCTAGCGAATTTTATTAATTCATCAATTTTCCTCTCAAGCAAAGCCAAAGATTTGGCAGCTTCTGCTTCTTCACTTGCTTCCTTGGCAAATCCCCCATCTCCTTTTCCCAGTTTGCATTCCTACTCTTAGGCTTGACTGGAGCTTGGTGAACTCATGGCTTAGACTGGAATTAAGTCACTCTTGAAGCTGGGAAGTTCCTGCTTGACTGAAGATAAGAACACAGAGAGACTTCCTTAACCCCTTTGCTGCATTGCAGAGCTGCCAGCTAGCCAGCAGGCTGTAAAATTAATTACAGATGATAATTCTGAAGCAGAATCCCAGAATGGTTTGGGTTAGAAGGAATCTTAAAGATCACCTTGTTCCACCCCCCTGCCATGGACAGGGACACCTTCCAGGGGACCAGGGTGCAGGGACAAAGCAGGGACATCTCCTTGCACAGGGACAAAGCTTCCACAGCCTCTCCCCAGCCCAAAACTCTTTTCCAAACATCCCCAAAATGCTGCACAGAAACATCTCGAGGATGATGTCCTGAGCTGGAATTCAACCCTGGACCAAGAGAACAAGGTGGATGGGGTGACCTGGAGAATATCCCAGCACACACGGCTCCCACTGTGACCCCAGGGTGACACTGCCCTCTCCTCATGTTCTGTGGGCCAAAGGAGATTAGAAATGTTTCCCCTTGTTAAGCTTAAGGAGAAAGACACAGAGGACCTTGTTAAGAGTGGTCTTGTGAGCTGAGAACTGTAATCCAATAAAAATCAGCCATGCTGTGAATGTCAGCTCATTCATTTCCTGCTCTGCCTCCAGTCACTTTTATCTTCAGGCTAAAAGTCCTTACAACTGCTGATGCTGTAAGGGACAAGCTGGGATCTCCTCCTGCAAGGAAAACATTGAATTCCTGGCACCTCCTGACTTGCACCCTGATTCTGAAAGCAGCTGCATCACCCCTTTCTGCTTTGTCCAACAGGCCAGAAAGTTGGCAGAGCACCCAAAATGCCAAATGTTGGCCCTTTCCACACCCTAATTTTGATACCTTGGAGGGTGTAAGGTGCAGAATGCAGCAGTGAATATTCCTGGTAAAGTAAGAGATCATGAAATCCCTGAATGAGCTGCTGCTACTGCATTAAGGCAAAGGAGTGACTCTAATTTCTGTCTCAATTTTAATAACATTGTCTGACTCAACTCATTCTCCTGGTAACAATGTTCTTTCTCTTTTGATTAGAAAACACTATCACCATAATTTTTCACTTCGTAGCAATTTACTCTGTGAATAGACAACTGTGGAGCATAGAAAAAACTTGATTATTATGACATTCATAAATAGAAGTGAATAATTATGTTTTCCTGCTTTCATTGGAAAGCAACAAACTTCAAAATTGAGAACTTTCCTTTGAGAACTTTCCAATGAAGGATACCAGTATCTAGCATGGAGGTCAGGACCCAGCTCAACCCCAGCTAAAAATAAAAGGGTTTTAAAATTGAAAAAACAAGTAGATTTGATCTAATCAGTCTTTAAGCAGAAGCAGGAGAAAAGCTAATGGATGCTGAGAGCAGCAGGAGATATTTAAGATAAAAATCCTTTTGGAAATGTTTGGCAATAAAGTATTACTGAAAACTGGCCTCCATGAGCCTACTTCCCTGTGCTAAACAGCCTTGCTCTCAGACACTCCAGTTCAAAAAATTAAGCTTATTTAGAAGAAATCAGAGTGTAAAGCATGAATTCAAACCCACAGTAATAAATAAACAGCTTATTTCAGCGAGTTCTGCAAGACTAAAATATGTTCTAAAAGACAGGGAGAAAGAAAAGCAAGTTGGGCTAACAATGCTGTCCATTTAGAGTGCTAAAGCTTTCAGAGGTCTTTCCTTTTCCCAGGTTTTTATTAGACCAATTAAAACAATTTCCCAGATGGACCAGTGACCTTGAAAAGCTCCCACAAATGAGGGCAGGTCCCAGGTCTGCCCTGAGCTGCCAGACTGAGTTACAAGGTAAGGAAAGCACAGAAACCTGAGTGCAGCCAGGGCAGCTCTGCCTGGGGGCTCCTGCCCAGCAGCCAGAGAGGAAGTTCTGGTGCCCAGAAATTATCTGCTCAATTTCCCTGCAAGGCAGGACCTGTGTGCTAACGTGGGCATGGGCAAGCACTGCCCAAAAACAGGGCACAGAACTGCTCACAGCCTTCCATGGGCGCTCCTGAGCTTTCCTACTTTAAAAAGCAGGGATCTGTTCCCAGGTGCTGCTGGACTCTTGGCACAGAATGTCTGAGAGTGGCCAGGATTTTGGATCTCTGGGGAGAAAGATGGGCAGAAGGGACAGAAAAGGAGGGGGTTTAGGGTGGTGGTGATGGACAGAGGCTTGGAACTGTGACCAGGATATTTGGGTCCTGCCACTCAACTTTCCCAGTGGCCACACAAACTTTGCCTGTCACATGGGAAAGGAAGAAGGGCATATCACAAATACATGGCTGTACCACTCATCCCCTTAAATAACTCACAGATTTTTCAGATTTGAGTAAGTCCTTGGGGCAACAAGTAGATTATTGGGATATACTGAACAGGTTACAAAAACCAGCCCACCACTGCAGCCCTGAGTCCAAGAGGCCAGCAAGCCAGCTGTGGACACAAGCCTTACATTCCCATTTAGGAGCCAGGAGAACAGCCATGCTGGATCACAATCTGTGCTGAGTGGCTCATTAATGATTATTCCTTAATGTCACAGGGAGGCCTAAGAGTGGGTGATGGCTGTGGATGATCTGAAGGACATCTGTATCATCTCTGGCAGTTGTTTCCCTGTCCCTGTGGTACCCCCCAGCAGAGCTGGAACATGCAGGAAGCAGAAAAAACTTATTTCTTGTTAGGCTGGCTGGGGAGCACTATGGCAACTAATAATGCAACCATATGGACAGTTCCAGAAATAACAAAAGGCAAAAGTTTGAACAATTAATACACAGTAGTATTAAATATAAACAACACAGATCTGCCAACTCAGACTGCAAATAAAGGCCAAAATAACCTCACTTTGATAAACTTCACAGTTGAGTCTGTCAACTGCTTCAAGAAACTTTTTGGATACTTGAAAATTCCCCAGCACAGCCACCACTGAGGCAACCCAAGCAAGTCCAAAGCTGTGTGAAAGAAAGGTGGATTTCATGCTCTGCCTAATCAAAAGACACCTGGGGCTGCATTTCAAGGATCCAAGTATTCTGCAAGGGCTCACATCAGAATCAACACTTGAATATCACCAATTTCCAGCAGAATGTGAAAATCATCCCTACAAGCAGTGACAATGACCATTTAAAGGGACTAAGGATCTAATGAGGTACTCACACGGTCTCCTGGAGGCCCATTTGGGCCAGGTGGGCCATCAGTTCCTGTTAAACCCTGTAAAAAAACCCAAAAGATCAAGAGAGTGCCATCCTGTCAGCAACACATCCCAAAATTGTTCTCATATTCCTTAATTCAGCCTAGAGCTGCTCCTCCTTCAATGTCCCCTGATATGCAAGACACAGATGTAGGTCCAGGACTCACATTCCTTCTCCAGCAGGCACAGAGAAGGCTGATGAGACACACCACGAGAACACCCCTGCCTATATGAGAGATTTAAAAGACCTAAGAGAAGATGACAAAATACTCACATCCACTCCAGGGAGGCCAGGCAATCCAGCTTCACCTGCAGCTCCAGGCTTCCCTGGTGCACCTTTTGGCCCCTACATGAGGTAAGCAGTCAATTATTATAACAAAATAACAAGAGAAACATGGCAAGGATGCAAGGATGGAAGCTCATTTGTTGATGTGTTAATCTTACACTATGCACTGTGGGAGAATCCCATGAAGAGAGGTGAACCTTGCTATGAATCCATACCCAAATCCTGAATTTCAGTGCTTTGGCGCATTCCCACATGCTCACAAGCTGTTCTTAGCAGGGGTAGGGATGCAGTAAGGGACCAAAGCAAAGGGCTCTGCCACCTGGCACAGTTCTGAGCACCCCTGGCAGACTGAGAGGCTGAAGCAGACTCAGAGCAGAGCCAAAATAACCACGTGATGTGGCTTGGTGCCATGACACCTGTCGTTGTACAGGTGATGCACAAGCTTTATCTCACTTATTTCATTCATTAATTTTTCATTCTATTTCACTGATAGCAATGAAACAGGAGAATGTGTTTGTCCCCTGAGCATCCCCACTCCTGGGAATTCTGTGGCAGATGATGAGGAAAGTGAAGCTTTAAGTGCCAGCTCATGTCCTGTGTCCTCTTGAAAGGATGGAAAAGCCAATGCCAAGCAGGAAATACTTACTGGTGGGCCTGGCAAACCAGGAGGGCCTGGCTCTCCCTAGAAGAAAGAGAAAAGGCAGGGTTAGTGCTGAACCTCTGCTGACTTTTCCAGCTGCACTCAAAGCTCTCCTCATGCCCACTCCAAGATTTACCTCGCTCACTCTCGTGAGCTGATGCTCTAAACCCTGCTGCTCCCCAAGCAGGATGAGCCTGGATAGCCTTTTCCAACATCTACAGCAGCAAATTTGGGGAAATCCACATCCCCAGCCCCCCAGAGAGAAGCAGTGCCCCTGAACAGTGCT
This sequence comes from Buphagus erythrorhynchus, assembly GCA_013400855.1. NCBI lineage: Eukaryota > Metazoa > Chordata > Aves > Passeriformes > Sturnidae > Buphagus > Buphagus erythrorhynchus. The sequence continues at coordinate 17,794 of VZTT01004930.1, read as the reverse complement.
CCCAGAACTTTCAACTTCTTCTAGATATAGTAAGAATTTATTTGCACTTGGGAGTGGCTGCAAGTGGGGCAAGAGAGGAAGCTGGAGAGATCTCACAACTTCCAGACATCTTCCTGGTGAAACAGAGGGATTCAGGGATAAACTCCAACTTTCCAGGGCACAGTATGAAGCTGTGGCACTGCCAGGAGCTGGGGATTACCACAAAATGAAGAATGAACAAACTGTCTACAATGATTTTCTTCAGATGACTAAACTTGGACAGGAAAAGCAAACAGGCACAGCCCCCAACTGATTTCCACCTAATCCAATTGCACAATCTGGATTAAACACAATTTTCATAGAATATTTCAAAAGCACTCATTTTTTTTTCTATTCTAACAAAAAGAAACTTTTAAGAACAGCACTAAGGGTGTTTGTGAGACAATATTTCATAAGTCTTTAATCACTTCTTCCAGCTCAGCCAGTTGTAAAGCCATTCATAAGTGTGTGTGTGGACTCCAGATAATAATTTTTATTTCAGTGTTAGGCCCCAAAAGAAGCAAACATTTGTGAACAGCAGGAGCTTGACTGGAGCTTGGTTTCTAACTCATCCCACAGAAAACCACTTTGTGTCCCAGTCCAGAGGGTAGCCTGCCCTCCTGGCTTTAGGATAAGTGCACTGAATATTGTGAGAGGTACTGTGGGTGAGCAGAGGGGAAGGGGCAAGTTGGTATCCTGGAAGAAGAAAATCTCTGTGGAAGAAGGGTGATTATTAACAGAGCAGGGCTGAAATAAAACCATCCCACCCTGGGCCTGCTAATCAGGAGCCAGGAGGAGTTTGCAGAGCTGTGGAATTTATAGCATGTTTCTATATTTACTGGGAGGGCTGTGGGCAAATCTCTGCAGCCTGGAGCTGCTCAGGATTTATGTCCTGCACCACTGACTGACCAGAGGGACCCTGAACAGAGGCATCTTTATGCTCTCACTTGCTGAAGCAACTCCTTCAGTGTCCTTAGCCCACAGCTTTTCCATAAATAGTTATCACTATCATGGCTGGGGAAGGTTCAGTGCCAAGGAAATGAAAGGAGCAGTTCTTTTGAAATGAAAAGGCAGCTGGAAGTGGCAGCAGGGGTGGTTTGCTCCCTCCTCCAGCACCTGGGACTGCCAACCCCTTGCATTTTTCCTTGCCTCTGTGGTGGGAACCTGCACAGGGAGGTCACAGCACCAGCAAAGGCTGCTGGGCACATCTGAAACCTTGATCCTGCCACGGTGGAGCCCTGCAGGACTCTGCAGGAGCACCAGAACTTCAGAGAGCCTGATCAGTGTTTGTACCCCCAAAGCCAGATCACTGTGAATTAGAGGCAAGGGCTGTCAGCAAAAGGAAATGCTCTCCTGGTGCTGTGTGAGAGCAAAGGAAGTTCACTCTTTCTCAGCAAGTCAAGCCAGGAGACAGAAAGCAGGGGAAAAAAAAAAAGCTTGATTTTTTGAATAGTGACAATTGCTTATTAGCAATTTAGGGAATTACATCCCCAGAAATAATTCACAGGAACTTGTCACTAATTCTTTCCATCAAAACATGCTGTTCCTGGTCTTGGGAGAGAGAGATTTGGCTTGTTACTGAGTATGAAACGGGAAGCTTGTTAAAGGCTTTAATTATAAAATATTTCAGAGGGATTTAATGTTGCAGCTCCCACTGAAAGGCAGGGATGAAAGCAGGACCTTCGAGAAATTGTGCTGTGGAGTTCACCCAAGGAGATATCCTGAATAATTCAGCTGCATGCTCTGCACCTCTCACTGCTCACAGTAAGAGAGTGCTGAACACCTCAGCAGCACTGCCCAGCTCAAAGACATCCAGCAACACTTCCACACCACTTTCATCCAAAGTCCCCTGCCAAGATGACCTGGCTGGAGTGGCTTACAGAGTTCAGGAATAAAAATGCAGAAAATTTTCAATTGCAATAAAAAAGTCTCAGCATCAAAAGAAAAAGAAAAGAATGGTTTCACTCTGCAGTGGCACAACTGACACAGCCACTCAGGATCCACACGACCCTCCCCATGCAGCACTAGGAGAGTGTAGAACAGCACTGAATTTTATATACCATCAAATTTTGGAGTGTACTGACAAAAAAAGGGCAGCTCTTAAGCAGGGAGGCTGTATGACTGCTCAACACCAGCCACAGCCCTGCATCTCCTCCTGTGCAGTTCCTGAAAGGACTCAATGTCCTGCTGAAGAGCAGAAGCCACCCTGGAGCCTGCCCCTGGACATCCAGACCCTTTCACCTGACATCCTCTATCCATAGCAGGGATGGGGCTCAAGTCTGTTCAAATAAGAGACTGTTTCTGTGTAGCCAAAACTCCAGACCAAAGTTGTGACTGCAGGACTCTGCACCTTAAACATTTTACTCAGCCATTTGATTTATTGGGACTAAGTTCTTCACATTAATTAGATGTTATATGATCCTGTCCCACGAGGAGCCTTCCAAAGCTTTTAGTTGTGGATAAAGGGTGTAGGTCCACATGACTGACATGTCCCTGGGCTCCTGTTTCCAAGAGCAATCAGAAGTGATGCTGGTGCTGTTCCAGAATAAAATATCCTGTAGAAAGAAGGAACTGAACAATTACAGGGTTTCTTTCCCATTTCCTCTATGCAGAAGTTGAAATTTGAAGTCTGAAGGGCTTCATCCTTCCCAAACTCTTCTTTTTGCTTCCACAGTGAATCACAGCCAGCCTTTCCCCAAGTGTGCTGGCCACACCAGTGTCCTGCTGCAGGGACTCCACTGCTGCAAATGGGAATCAGTGTCCTTTGCCCTCTTCTGAGGTGTCCCCTCAGTTATGTGACACCATGAAAAAGAGTGGAAGCTGCCGAGGTGCCAGCTCTGAACATCTCACACTACAAAACCAGAGGGAGATTCCCAGCAATACAGATTGCTTTAGCCAAAAGGCCACTCAGAGGGAGCAGCTGGAAATGAATGAGGTTCTCTCTTCAGCCCAGCCAGGCTCAGGGAGCCACAGGGAAAGCTCCCCACTGCAGGCACAAACACTCCTTGTTCATCATGTACCAGGGAACTTATACATATTTTTTTTACCTCCTTATCCAAAAGAAAATGACCTTCAAGAACTGAATAGATTTTTTCAAGGTTGCTTGAGGGCCCAATTCCAATAAATGTACTTCAGACGAGCTTAAAAAACCCCTGCACTATTCCACAAACAGCTCAGAGAGAAAAGAGCTGCTCAAACTGGAAATCAAAGCAGGAACTCAGACTTTTGCATTTGATGTGGTCTTGCTGAAGGTCCATCCAATGTTCATTATATCCACTGCCAACTACAGGACACAATTCAGTCCTTATCCAACAGATGCACAGAAGCAGTATGTTTTATTTCTATAGAAACATCAATGACAAGTAACAGAACCTCCATTAAGTCTCCTTTCTCCTCCATTAAGTCCTGGGTTGTGCAGTCTTCTCCCTCTGCAGGATGTGTAAGGAGCTGCCTGCTGAAACAAAGGCTCTTCATTTTATTTGCCTTTTGGGCCACTACAAACTCATGTCTGGCAACACAAGAGCCAGATCCTGACACATCATGTGCCAAAGTGAGGGATAACCATGATGACAATATTGAAATAAAACTAATAGGACAAAAGCAGTGTCCAGTGCTGCATACTTGAGTCTCTTGTAGCCTCTCTAGAAATGTAGATGCTCTGAAGCATCACATAAATCTGTCTTTGAAGTGCTGAACATGCACTGACCCCACACACATCGCACCCCTGCACTCAACCTTGTGCCAGAAGAGAAATATTCTACTTTGCAAGCAGGCTCACCAACCCCTGAGCTCTCCCTGGGAATAGGGGATTGACCCTGCAGAGAACCTGCTCAGCACCTGCACTTGCTGCTCAGACTCCTGCAGAACGAGGTCTCCTGTGAGGACAGTGATTTTCCAGGTCCATCCCCCAGAGGATGTGCAGAGGCTGCAGGTCTGGAGAAGCAGAGCAGCAGATCTAGAGAAAGCAGGGGGCTCCTCTGCCCTGCTGGCACTGCCCCTGCCCCACCCCTCACCGAGCCAGCCCCTGCCCTGTGTCACTCACATCAATGCCGTCCTTGCCAGATGGGCCAGGGGGTCCTGGAGGTCCAGGAGGGCCTTGTGGTCCAATTCTCGGAAGAGACTGGGGAGAAGTGAGAGACAAGAGCTTATTTTTCCATCAGAAGGAACACATGAGCTAGATCAGAAATCAGTAGCCAAGTCCTACAGCTTAACCCTAAATGTGCACCCCCTGCCAGCCTGGGTGAGCTCAGAGCTGCTCCAGAGCAGTGCAAGGCTCTTTGGAAAACCTTTTGGACTGAGCACATCCCCAGCTCCATTTACTGGTGGCCTATACTGGGAATGCAAACTGGTCACTGGGCAGCAAAGGCGTTTGTTGTATAGGAAATTGTTCTGACTACAAGCACATTTTCAGTTGGGCAGAGGAGGAAATGCAAAGCCCATGGAAAAGGTGCCAAGTGCTTGGTAGAAATAATTAATTTATAGCCCCGGTCCGATGGGGTGATGACAAATCCAGGCAGACACCAACAAAGACAGGAGGAGAAAGGGAAAGTCTCCTCTCTGAGCAGGATGCCACTTGAAAATCTGGGATTTTGGAAAGGTCTGAGGTGGGGGAAGGAAAAAAAGGTCCAATCAATGACTTCTGTATGGAGAGGGCTCCAGAGAGCAACTTACTGTAGCTTCAGGGAACAAAGGTTTCATTGTAGAAGCAGCTCTGCTCACAGCAGAGTTCTGAATTCCCAAGCCAGGCTGTGAAAATTCCTCACTAACAATGAAAAACTCACTGAGGAGTCACTTCCCCAGACAATAATATTAAGAGCAGACAGGGAAGTTTAATACAGCTTCATGTCTCAAGTGAGCAAGGGTTAAACATGCTCAAAGTGTAAAATTTGAAAACTGATTGAGGGATGATTAAGAAATTCTGACTCAGATAAAGACCCAGATCAGATCAGTTTCGCTGGAAATCTGTTACTTCATTGTAAAAGCAAACCTTTTCTTGCATCAAAATATCTTCCCTTTCCAAGGCTTTCCCTCTCATAATTGCAGACCTGAATGGGAAAACAACACTTCTACAAAAACATAAAGCAGCAGTTTTTACACCTACCCATACAGGTACAAACCCAGGCACACATTTGTAGTAAACTTCAGAGTAATAACCTGCCTATTGCCACGTTTCACCCCGCAGGTACAACACACACCGACCACTCTTTTTTACCCTTAAGGTTTTTCCTTGAGAAACAAGGAGGCACATGAGACACAAATGAGGTTTCTCACCTGAGCTGATGCTGTGGCCAAGAGCTGACACAGGGAGAGGAGCCCAAGGACAGAGAATCCAGCCATGGTGCCCAGGCTCTGCCTCTCTCTCTTTCCTCCAGGGCAGCCAAACCCTTTCTCCTCCAGGGTCCAGCAGATCCCTCCTCCTCCTCCCGGGGCTCAGCTTACAGAGCAGAGACTCCTCGCCTCCAGATAAACCTGTGGCTCCAGCTGGAGCAAGGGAGAGGGGCTGAGCTTGGAGGAGAGGAGGTGGGAGAAGGAGGGGGAGCAGCAGGCAGGCACAGCAGCTCTCATTCCTGCCCTGCTGGGCAGCCCCAGAAGCCTATCGAAGGGCTGGATTGGGACAGGAGCAAAACTGGGTTACTCCAGCTGCAAGTACAAAGCTGGTCCTTAGTTCTCACCTAGGACATTTCCCAAAGCCCATCACCTCTGTGCTGGACAGGTAAAAAGCAAAGCAGAGTGAGTTTTTGGCCTGAGGCCACCTAACTCCAGCAGGGACATTAACAAACCTGCAACAGTGCACGATCACTACAGAGAAATGCACTTACTGCTTGCTCTGTGAGGTGTTTTGTTAGCTCTGGAGGTTGTTCACATCTGGTTTTTTTTTTTTTTTTCGAGTGATCTGAAGAGCACTGATTCCTTGAGAAGTGATGAATGCTGGTCAGAAAACAGACAATCACAGATACAAGGAGGAAGGAAAAAGGAGGAACATTCTCAAGGCCATAAAGAAGTATCTGAAATATTGCAAGGAAGGAAGAGGACAGTTCCCCCTGCCTGCTTATCCCAGATGCCAATAGATTGATGAAGATGCATCTCCTGCAATGAGCTTCACGATTCCCTTTATTGATTTAAGACAATTTCATCCAAAGCAAGGCTTGGAAGTGGAGAGGAACACTGGCCAGAATCCTCAGGGCTGAAATGACACAGCTCATCTGGTTAGGAATACAAGAGAAGTAGAAAATTCAAAGCTTAGGAACTGAAATACCTGATCTCAGCTTGGCATCTTTACACCAGAATTGTAGGAGCACACAGTGTTTGTCCAGCTCCCCAGCAGCCAGTATTCCCAGAGTTTTGGCAGAGGGATAAAGGACTCAGATTTACCAGGTTCCCACAAGATTCTGTGGACCAGGCAGTTGGGGAGAGAAAGGAAATGTGTGTCTCTAAGTCTTCTGATGGCTTCAGAGTAACTGGAATCCTTAGACACCTCAAACTCCAAAGAGGGAGAGCAGCTTTGCACAGCTTGTACCTCCTTCCTCCACTCCTTCACACTGAGGCAAACTGATGGCAGGAGGGAAGGCAAAGCAGACCCAAATTCCTCAGCCACACCTTGTCCAGAGCAAGCCAGGGCTTGGGGGGCTGCAGGTGGAGCCTGTCCATGACCAGCACAGGAAAGGCCCTGGCAGTGCTCACCTTCAAGAGAAAATAAATCCTGAACTGAAGCTCCTACAGCCAGGCTGGGCAGGTGCCCTCCTGCCTGGAGCCCCAGGGCATGCTCAAGCAGAATCCTGGTTTGCTCTGCAGAGCATCACAACACCTGTGGGAGAAGAGCTGCAAAAGCAATACAAAACATTCTGAAACATCCAGACTCCTCATCTCTGTAAGTGTTCAAGGCCAGGCTGGATGGGGCTCTGAGCAACCTGCTCCAGTGGCAGGTGTCCCTGCCCTTGGCAGGGAGGTTGGACCAAGATAAACTTTGAGGTCACTTCCAACCCAAACCATTCTGTGATTCTATGATTTCCAAGCACATCATTAAACAAGCAGCATGGGAGGTCTTTTCCCCAAAAACATTCACTGGGCATGTTTTAGAGGTGGAGGAAGGCTGGGCATCACGTCCACATGGAAGAAACAGCAGGTGTGTGCCATGGTGAGCCCAGCAGAGCTCCACTTGTTGGAGGGAACCAAGCAAGAGCTCATGGTTCCAGGGGGTGGGTAAATACATGGGCATATCTTACCATCAAAGATGAAAAAATATAAATGGAAACTGATATACATTAAAGTCATGCTTTAATAGGGGAATTAACATAACAGACTCTGTGATACAGCTCTGAGTGCTGGGAAACACTTTGTGAACTCACCACACACACCCACAGCCAAAACTAAACCTGGCAGGAGAGGGAAGGGTTGGTTTGAGCACTCACTCCAGGCTGGGGCTCACAGTGAAATCCCATTAAACACAAAACCAAACCCCACCATAACAAGATAGAGGATCTATGCCCCCCTGAGCACATATTCACAATCAAAATTTCATTAAATAAGAAAATTATTAGAAATCTGTACAAAAGTCACAATTAACAATTCTTAGGAATCTGCTAGGAAAGAATTCTCACTCAACATCTTCAAGTATTTATATCTGTAGTTAAGTGTATTCTTACTGGCTATTTAATCCATCTGTTCTTAGGAAGAAAGAAGTATTTTAAAACATTAAAGCCTTTTTTCAGTACATGTGTGACCATGAACATCAGATGTTAAACTTGCAGATTTTTATTCCCACACACATGTGGCAAGCTGGATCAGAACCTACAGTCTGGGAAGGCAAATCACCCCTCAAATTCCTTGAAAAATAAGGCTTCTTAAGAGCTGTAGCAGAGAAAAAAAAACATGGACATTCCACAAGCTGCTGCATCTGCTCTCTGGCCATCTCCTACACAAACCAAACAGCACCAAAGAACCTCAAAACCAACCCAAACAACCTGAGCACACAGCAAGTCCAGACCTTTGGGCTGTTGGAAACAATTTCCTCTGCTTCATGAAACAGATCCTCTGTTGCAAATTTTTAGAAGTGAAGGTGCTAAACTGTTTTAATGCTCCTTCAGACTTGGTGGAATATCGTGTAAGTGTGGCAGAACAGCTGACAGGGAGGTCAGGAACACTGAGGCCAGCAAAGAGCTGGCAAGGTCTGAAAGTAAGTTCTTGAGGGCTGGAAATAAATGAACCAGACAAGCATAGCCTCTCCAATTAACGTTTCAATTAACTGCCCCACAAAGCCCAGTGGTTTCCAGACATGCTGCACTGGAACGTGCCCTGGCTGTCTGACATTAAAGGCAAAGCAACCCTGCCTAGGTAGGAAACGAGTTGGATCTGACACATCAAATCTCACACCATGGGCCTGCAGGAAAGAGCTCCTCCAGGCCACTGCAAATTATCAGCAAAGGCTGAAAAAAATGCACTGGGAAATATTTATGCTGTTTTGGCAATTGAGAGATGAGGGCCTTTGAAACAGTCATGGACACAAAAATCTGTGGAAGACTATAAAGGGTCTAAAAGTGGGAGGAAAACGTGGGGAAGAGCAGCTCTGAGCAATTTTATGCACAACTTGGAGTTTTTTCTCTTAGAAAGTCTTAGTAGGCAATTTGTAGTCCTAATTCTAGTAAGAACTACAAAGCAACCTCTGTGGGGATAAACAGAAATAATCACTCAGCACTTTGCACCTCAGAGAAGAGAATCTCTACACAAAGGTTCATACTGGTCAGAGACACAATTTGGCTACAGTTTTTATCCCAGTCTAAAGCCAGACCTACTTTCCTTACCAGAGGAGAGGCAACTACATTGACATCATTTGAAATCCATATACTCATCTCTTTTAGAGAAACAGCACATTTGCCAGGAAAAAACTCCTGGTAAGGTACAGCCTTTCACAGTAATAAACAAAGTTACACAGCAGTAGAAAGGCCTGGCAAATTAGGTCATGCTGTCTTTACATTAAAAATCGTGTCTTTAATAAATAGTTAAGTAATTCATACAAGGAGACAGATCACTTTTCCTCTTCTCTTTCAGTAGGGACATAATCAGGATCAAAGCCAAGTGCAAAAATCCCCGTTCCTCCAAGACAGCCCTGAACATCAGATAAAACCCAGGAACAGGACACGGCCTGTCCGTGAAGATGAGTAAATGAAGAGTTTTCCTCTTCAGGGTAACCAAGAGCTGAATCTCAGTGAGTTTACTAGAGATGATTAAAAAACCATGGAAGAGTGAAAGTGAGACAGGGGCCAGCTGGATCATCCCAAAGGAAGTTTATTCAGTTCTCCAAGCCAGCAAAGCTGGCTCCCAGCAGACAGGGCAGTGCCATCTCCACTGGCCTGGGTGCTCACTGTGCTGCTCTCACTCTGCTGCTCCCTGCTCTCCACCAGGCTCTGCTGCACTCTCAGAGCCTTCACCTTTTTCTGGTGGGACCTCAGCACTGTTCTCTTCAGGAAAAGTGGGTGTTGTGCTCTGCTCATGACTCTCTGGAGCTTGCTTCTTGCCTGTGTCTTCTGCTTGCCCTTTTTCACCTGCCTTTTCCTGCTGTCCTATCCCATCTAGCTCACTTTTGCCTCCCAGGAGTTTGCTGTTGCAGTGGTGCTGATCACCCCCTGCTGAGTCTTGATCTCCACCTGACTTGCAGCCATCCTTGAGTGGAGCAGTGCAGCCAGTCCTGGGGAGCCTGGAAGCAGCCAGGGGTCTCACCTCCCCATCATCTGCATCACCACCACCACTCCCGTTCTCACTTGGCATTTCCACAGCTGCATTTTTCTCACTGTCACTTTCTTTTCCAGCCTCACCGTTAGCAGCAGATGGATTTGCCTTGGCACCAGAGGCTGAGGGCCCCATGCTCAGGTTTATGGCCAAGTTGACTGGTTTGTTTCTCAGTGTTTTTTTATCAACTTTCCTGCGTTTCACAGCTGCATCCATGGCCTCCGGCACCGCCGGCTCTTTGGTGCTTGAATCATCTTCCTTCAGTGCTTCCTGATTCTCTTCTGCCTGGGAGACTGGGTCTGAGGAGGGGATCTCTGCATCGATTGCACACTCTCCCAGATTATGGGAAATGTTTTCAATATCAGCAGAGTTTTTCAAAGATCTATCCCCTTTAGCATCTGCCAAACCTGCATTCAGTTTTCTCTTCTTGCTCTCCTTTGTGCAGTCATTCTCTGCAGTACCCTGCCCTTCTTCAGCTTCACTTTTTAAATCCTTTTCCTCCAGTGGGGCAAATGAGGCTTCTTTCTCCTCTTCATCATCTCCTACCTTCAAAACACACTTGCTTACCTTCTCCTTTACATGTTCATCACTCATTTCAGGCTGCAACTCTGCAGCATCTCCAGCTTTCTGTTCCACCTCTGGAGACTGGTTCTGATCCTTCTCCACAGAATCACATTTTTGACACAGAGTGTCCTGTTTATCCTCAGGCCTTTGGTGCAGCTGTGGCTTGGCAGAGCGGGGTCTGTACTTCTGGAGTTTGTCACGAGGCCCCCACACGAAGCTGCTCTGAGGTTTGAAGTGTTGCCAAGCGTAGTGGACGAGTTCTCTCCTCTTCTCTTTGCTTCTGACAGTGAACAGGAAGTAATCCAAGGCACTTCTCTTGACATTTGGTAATGTCTCCTCAACAAGAGTTTCTGTGAGGAAAAACTTCACCAAGTGCACTTGATAGTCTTCATATCCCATCTCCCCCAGGCACTTCAGGATGCGAGTAATCCTCAAATTGTTGTGGCTGAACCTGAGGGAAACAGACAAGCAAAGCTGTCAAGAGAAACTCTTACAAGTCACTGTGAACCTCTGAAGCATCTGCAAAATGTTTTATTATCTCCTGACTGTGAGCCATAGAAGACTATTAGACAATGCAAATGGGAGCAGAGGTGGGCTTACTTTTAAAGCACCCATTGCTGCTGTTTGTCTTCAGCAGATCCTTTCTAACCCTCCCTGGGCTGATAGGATTCATCATCTCAGCTGCTTGGAAAGGTTTTGGCTTTCTAAATCAGCCACCAGTAAGTAAGTCACCACACTGGGGCAGACACACAAGTCCTGTCCCTGACAGAGACACCGCAGGTTAAGTCTGCATGAAAGGATGCTACCAAAACCTCAGGATTTAAGCTAGACACAGCTGGGTTTTCCTTTCTAACAGCTGACAGACTTCAAGTTGTTTTTTCTTTTGTGATTATGCCCACTCCTTTCAAGAGGCTAATATCACCAGGAAAGGTCATTACTTACTCCACAAAACCTGCATTAATATAGAACCAGACCATTTGCAGAGCACTTTTCAAACAAGGACTCAAAGCATTTTACACACATTAAGGGTGCTTCATAAACCATCAGGGAACCATATGGAAAGACTTCTATTTTGTAGTTTAACAGAATAAAAGTTAAAAATACTTTCACTAGATAACATTTATCAACAAAAGTCTCCATTCCTCAATGGCTGAGGATTTCCTAGCATTGACTTTTTTTTTTCCCCCTTCAAAGAAATGCCTGGCTGCAGTAAATGCTCAACAGCATCAACACACTCACCTGTTCAAGTTTTCAAACCGTTCACGCCAATTCTCTGCTCTCTCAAGTTCTCCAGTTTCTTCGTTGACCAGGTTGATTCCATAAAATCCCAGCATGAGTCTGTAAGCACGGATAAACCTGTCCATAACTTCCTTGGACTTCCTAAAGGCCTGAACACAAGACAGAACAATTATTAAAAGGTGCAACTCCCTAATTACCTGCACCAGATTAAGTAGCACCTGAATTTTAAACAAGGGCTGACTGTATCATTAAGTCTTTAATTTGCTGACACAAGACAGGTAAATGCTTCACTGTGAGCTCTGTGCACACTAAAAACCCAAGGAAACAATGGAAAAAAACACTAGACTTCAAATATAAGGTATTTAGGGGAAATCCGAACATCCTTCAGATCTCAAAGAAAAAAAAGACAAAAGCTTAAAATAAATACCAGGATTTCTTGACAGGTGAGTGGCCTGGCACGCCAGTTCATCCCATGTTCACGTAGAGGGAACAGCCTGAAGGAAGAGAAATTTTCAGGCCAGATGAGCAAAGATGACATCCAACCTAGGATACCCAACTTGTTAGAACCAAAAAAAGATTCCAAAACTTGTGATATCACAGGCATCTTTTGGAGAAGTCCCATCCTTATAGACACAGAAGTAATTTCCTAGTAAATCCCTCCCATAAAAGCATTGTCTACACCAGTAACAAAAAACCCGGCTTATGTGGATCTCTCTCCTTGCCTTAACTTTGTGCTCCAAGACCACAAATGACTGAGATCTATTGCCACAGCTACACTGGAAACCTGTGTTCTCAGGAGTTCCAGTGCTTTGCTTCCTGAGGAATGCAACTCAATTAACTAAATTAACTAATTCTGGGTCTTGTGTGAAATCAGGAACACACATCCACCTGACACTTAAAAGAGGCACAACTAGAGAGGCACTGTGTTCATACAGACAATTTACCATTGTATGTAAGAATGGTTTTCTTCCAGTGTTTCATACTTGTCCCCCCAAGATGAAAGCAGAGTTTCAATATACACACCTGCAAGGAAAAGGAAAAGGTCAGGCAAGAAATGACACCAAATTAAAATTAATGTTAGCCAGTCAGTCACACCACACAGCTCACTACCATGATCCAGATATTTGCACAAAGGCATTAGCTTCTCCAAGACAACCAGCCAAAAAAATACCTTAACCAGACTATTAAGGAAAATACAGCACGAACATTTTAAAATGGACATTCTTGGTGGGTTTTTGTTTAGCTTGGTGGTGGCTTTGGTTGGTTGTTTGGCTTAGTTTTTTATGGTCACACATGGATCAAACTACTCTTTCATCAACCAGCTGCAGCAGATGGCATCAAACAGCCACCACACGTGGCACTCACCATGGGGCACAAAAGCAATTTCATTTTTATAAAAGCTTAAGTTCCACATCTCTTCTTCCTCCTCATTCTCTGGATCTTTCAAATCCTGGAAATGAGAACAAGAAATGAACAAGCAGCAACCTTCTAAAAGGCAGTAATCACTCCAACACTTCTCCTTGCTTTCCCTCACATTCCCTGAACATTTCAAGCTAAATCATCTAAATGTGCTTCGGGAAAAGCAGCATCTTGTTCCTGATGCACCCACACGCACACCATCCCTTCCCCCTCACAAATGAATCCTTGGAAGATGCTCAGCCTGTAAATGCAAAGGCAAAAGGGTGCTCCCAAATCTAGGAAGTGTTCTTGAAGGCAGAAGTGCTGAGGAGCAGCCCCAGGAGCACGTACTGGGTAATGGTTTCTGTATCTCTGCAGGTCTCTCGCCGCAGTCCAGTTGCGCCTCCCGCTGCACTGGAGAGAAGAGACAGAGCAGAGATTCAGAGTAAAATCAAACCCTGCAAAATAAAATAAAATAAAATTATGCCCTGGCTGAATTCAGCACCTCCCACAGGTTCCCCTGCACTTTGCACTCCCAGCACCCCCAAAACCAACCAGACTGGTGCTGTAGTCATGTCTCTGCATTCCTGAAGACAAATTTAAACCAAGAGAAGTTAACACCATCTCCTGTAACCAAAATACTCCTTTTTCTTTCTCATCTTATTAATTAAGGCTTTTATGTTTTATAAATATATTTTATCCCACTTGGCTTTGCCAATGGAAATGATAACAAGCTGGAGATCCCAAATAAGAAAATGCCATTGTGTTTCTTTAATTCCAAGGTTTTAAAACAAGACATGTCTCTGAGTTGTTATAAACCCTAGTGAAGACAGAGGCTAGACCTTCGAATGGTAGAATTTAGAATGTAGAAATATCCCTTGAATTCAAGATTCTCATTCACTACAGACCATGCTGAAATAGAAATTTTCTTCATCTTTGCTTTATGCTCAAGATCAGCCTTCCTGATTTAGACAGTGGATAGCAACAGAACCACAGGGTCACATTAGATTTTTATTGGACTTCTCTTCCAATCATAATCTTCATTATTACCCATCTTCCCATGTAATCAAATTTTATGTCAAGCCTACCTGAAAACCCCTCCAAGACAGCAGTGAGGAATTTGAGCTTTGATCCTGAAAATAAAAAGCATTTAGTTGGAACATTTTGAAACCAAATTTCACTAAGAAAATAAAAAAGAGATACAAAATGAGAATACCCACAGAAGTGACTCACAGGATCCCTATTAGTTGCCAAGTGACAGATTTACCTAGTTACAGCTGAATTCACTGTATTTTATGCATAATTCAAATTGCTACAGAGAAAAACCTGTGGTGCCACATGAGTAGGTACCAGGTTCTCATCACAGATGTGCTAGATTCATTCCAAGTGTCACATTTAAACAGAATTCACAAAGAACAGCTTCATTTCCCCCTCTGAACTTCATGAAAATAGAAGTTGAAAGTATTGCTTAGTTTAAAGTGCATTTTAACTAAAATATATACATATTTATTTATACGTTTGATTGCCTCAATGATAGGGGATTTTGTTACACTTCACAAGCAACACAGACAGGTTTAATCTTGAACCATCTTATCCCAAACCACAACAGCATTTTACAGTGTTCTGTGAATTGAGAACTACCAAAAGGAACAAGACTGCTCATGAATAAAGGGCACTCAAAGAGGGCACAGGCAGAAGCTCCAATGCCAGCTCACAGAGAGAACAGGGAAGTAAGATGTGCAGAGTCTTGCAAAACAAGCATTAAAAGAAATTTAGAAGAAAGAAGAAGCAGAAACTCCCCCAAGTTATTTCATAATCTCATCTGGTATTTCTTAACATCACATGCACAGAGAGAAGTAAAACCACTTTCTAACAACACTGATCACTAGTTCATGAATTATTAAGGCAGGAATTGGTCAACATTTGTAGCACCTTGCTGTAATGAAGTCACCCATTCAGTTGCCCTGATGACAGCTATGTGGCATTAATGACAATTTTGTCCCCAATTACCAAATAATCCCAGAAATTCCTCACATTTAAGGTTCTAAAGTAATATCCTTGAACACAGTCAGGTGGGAAAGGAGAACAGCAGACTGGGTCCCACTTAGAAAGAGAACTGGTTTGCTGAAGAGTCATTGCAGATACAGATACAGATGCAATGCCATGATGTAAGGGGCTGTAAGAGACTTGTCCAGAAGGAAGCCAGATCCAGGGAAATGGCAGTCTGGAGCACAGCAATCCAGAGAATAAGATGGGGAAGCAAAGAGAGAAAAACTCAGCTTTGCTCCTCCAAGCAGGTGCTGTTTCTGGGTCTCTACAAACTTCCAACTTAAGGCCTTTCCTTCTAGGTAAGAACCACAAACTAAACAGCAAGGCTGAAACTTCCCTGTAGAAATCAAACACTTTTTTGTTCTCACAGCAAAACTAAGTGGGTTTCATGCTCCAAACCTGTATCACACCAGGCAGAATGTGCATTGCTGTGGGAAGAGCAAGGGAAGCAGAGAACATAGCCAGGAGAGGGTGACAGAAAGAGGATCTGGCTGAGAAACCAGCTGGAAAGCTGCTGTAACCAAAAGGGATGTGGATTGTGAACCAGGCACAGGAAAGATGAGAGCCCAGGAGAGCAACTGAAACTTTTTGTTGATGGAGATTTAAGAGAAGGCAGGACCATGGGATTTGTTATTAAAAAAGCTGATCATGAACTGCAGGTGTTACAGCAGTTTCAGAGGGAACTTTTTAAAATGAACACAGCCTTCAAAGTTTTCAAAGCTCACTTGCAGAAGCTGAAGGCACTGAAATGTGAAAGAGCTGGAAAGACACACCTGCAGGAATTTCAGGCCGTGAACACTCGCAGAGACAAGTGAAATGCAAAGACAGAAACAGAATTTTAGATTTGTTTTGAAAGTGCATAGCGAAAATAACAATAAAAAAACTCTAACCTCAGTACCAAAGAAAGACATTAGCTGCTTCAGGCGTAAAGAAAACCATCCAGGCTGAGGGGAGAAGAATAAGAATTAGTGTAAAATAGGCAGAAATAGGAACAAGTTAGGGAAATTGATCCATGCCTTTGACAGGCTGCAAAGGCATAAATGGCTAGCAGAAGACTTACTGCTTCTTTGTGCATTCACTCTCAGTGCCCTCACAATTTTTTGGGCGCTGTCAGATAGAGGTGACTACACATTCATCCCTGGAGGAAGAGCTCCTATTTAAAAATGCAGAATAATATTCCAGAGGCTGTAAGTCTCAGGAACAACAACATCCTCCTTTGGATGGCAAAGCTGGAGAAGTCCACTCACTGGAGTGAAAAAATGGTCCTTGCTTTTACAGTTGCCACCATCAAGAGCTGCTCTAAGGAAAACAAAGAACCTGAAGAACAAACACATTCAAACAGAATAACAAGAATGTTGTGGAGTTTAATTAAAGCTTGTGAACTCCAGCCATGTACAAAAAGTTGATAGGGTGCACTTAAACAATGCAAAAAACTTCAAAGGAAATCCCTGCCTCTTCCCTTCAGAATTACAGCTACTCCACCCAAAATACTTTTGGCCTTTCCCAGATCTATGCACGCAGAGAATTTATTTTTCCTTCAAAAGTGGTTATTTCTATAATTTAATGCTTATAGAGCAAAAAAAGAAAGCATAATATGAATATCTTTTGAAAGTATATTCATTAGAAAGCTTTATTTGCCTATTTATCTTCTAAAGATAAGGATGAGACACTGAAACGAAACTCGAAGTGAAGGAGTGGTTTCCCTTTCCCAGAAAGGGGAGGAGTTAAAGGATTGTAGTGTGTTTTGCCTGACATAGGAAGTACTGAAAAGGAAAAAGTTGTATTTACCAAAGCAATGCTGGAGAAGAAATTACTGACACCCAATGTCAAACTGAAAAACCGATGCTATTAACAGAAACCTCAGACAAGCCTAACAATTCCTTTTATTTCAAATAAATGTTATTTTAAGACACAAGTGCTTGTGCTTTGCAGCACTTTGCTCAAAACTGCATACATACCTCTAGTTTTTAAAATACACCAGTTTTTGGTTTTCTAAGCTGCTCTACACTCGCTCCCTAAGAAATAAAACACGTCTACGAGAAATGAAGAGGTACAGCTCATTTTTAAAATTGAGCAGATGCTATGTAATGGATTTTTACTGATGGCATGAAAAAGCCTAGGGAAGGCAAGCGTACAAAGCTGAGGATACCAACCAAAAACTTAAAAGCACGTCAATGCCACAATGCCCAATCCAGGAGCCATCAGCAGTGGAGAACAGGCAGGTGCCACAAACAACACAGAATGGGATAAAGTATCCACATCATAGGGAATGGTGGGGAAAACAAAACCCAGCTCGTGGCAATGTAATGGATCTTGAGGAGTCACGAAGTGACAGCATCCCTGTAAGCCCCCCTTCTCCAGGAGGATTTGCTTCCTCAAGATGAGAGCAAATTCCGAGCTGAGGATCCCCCGGGGCCTCCCCCGGCTCCGAGCTCGCCCTTCCCGTCCCGAGCAGCGGCTCTGACGGGAAAACGGGCAAGGCAGGGCCGGGAAGGGGCTCCGGCTGCGGGAGAACGGGAAAGGCAAACCCGGGAAAGGGGCTCCGGCTGCGGGAGAACGGGCACGGACGGCCCGGGAAGGGGCTCCGGCTGCGGGAGAACGGGCACGGAAGGCCCGGGAAGGGGCTCCGGCTGCGGGAGAACGGGCAAGGCAGGGCCGGGAAAGGGCTCCGGCTGCGGGGCCCGGGCACGAAGGACTGGAACGGGTCCCCTCAGGCCTCGCAGGCTCCGCTCTGTGCCCTTTCCCCCCTCACGCACCTGGCTGTGCCGGCAGCCCCGCGCCCGGCCCGGCCCCGGCTGCTCCC
>VZTT01004929.1:0-25037 GCA_013400855.1 Buphagus erythrorhynchus | reverse complement strand
TTGATGGCAAGGTTCACTCTGCTGCTCACTACACAGATGGGGCATACACAGGAAAATGGGATTTGAATCAATTTGGAATGATTTACACAGAGACCAGGGATGCAAAAGGGTCACGGGGACAAGGATATGGATACAAAAGATACAGGTGCAAAAGAGTTTAGTAGCACTTAATCACTGACTGATTTAACATTTATAAAGTGATTCAACAGGATTTACTACAATTACAGCAGAGACTAAATTATAGATTCATACACACACTCAGGTGCAGGGATGTGGAAGTGGAAATCAGGGCATGACACTCCCCTGTGCCCATTTTCCATCAGGCTCTATCTCTTCATTTTGTCTCCAATGGGAATAAATCCTGCTCATTTTTCTCCTATATTTTGCAATTTATCAAGCAGTAAGTAATCATTCAAATCATGCAAGTCTGGTGCTGCTCTTGTGTATCTCTGCTCACTGTGGGCTTCTGGAGATCAAAAAAGAAAGTTCTTTAACCTGATAAATATTAGGCACAAGACAATCACTGCAGGTTGTACAGCTGACTGTAAACATGTGCCATCATGCTCTGCATGGTTAAGAAATGAAATTAAGCCTTGTCAGGCTAATTCAGGGATAGGAAACTCAGGTTAAATACTCTCACCACGTGTGCCTCATCTTGCTGTCTCTTTTTCTTGTTCCACTCTGACATTTGGTTCTACAGCACAGTCATAGTGAGCCATATTAAAAAAAAATAAACCAAACTAAAAGTGGTGCTCTTCATGTTGTTTCTTAGAATACTTGAGGAATTTTGTTTGCATGTATTGTTTTGTCCCCCACATTCTTCTTTTGGAAGATCTGAGAGAGGACAGTTCAGCCAACAGGGTTTTCATGTGAGGTGTTGGGATGAATTTGGTTTCAGGGCTCTGTAAAGTTAGAGCACCAATTTTAAATTATTTTTATGTAACTTCTCACATTGTGTCATTGAAAAGACAATCAGTAAAAACAAGCCCCCAAGCAAGCCAGGCTATTGGGTGACACAAGGCAAGGTTGATCTCCTAAAGCTCAAATTCAATTTTCCAGTACAATATTCCAGCTCTTTCCAACGTTGAAGAGCTTGGAATGAGGCTCCTTCTCTTCTCCCATAGTTCAGGGTGCTTGCAGAGGGAAATTTGGGCTGTGTGCTGCTCTGTTGCTGTATACAATATTTGACAGACTTCAGAGAAGGTGGCTTTGATCACTGCACGATTTTCCCCCTAAGAAATGTTCTCAGTGTTTATAACTTAGCAGGATTTTCATGTAGTTTCTCATTTATTTCATCCTACAGCTGTGATCCTGATCCTGCTTTTCCTTTGGCTTTCAGCTGCTTTTGACATCTGTCATAAAAACTTCCATCAGAGCATGCTTTAGTGTAACATGCAAATGCATTGGCCCCCAGAGCATCTTTGCAGTGTGGATGCATTAATAAATGGAATATTTCTCTGCTGCCATGAGGTGGAAGCTGTAATGGAGTCGGGATTCCTTGAGCTAGATGGGGTTCTCTTTAAAAAAGAAATACATTGTAAAGAATTCCATCAAACTGTTACAGCTTGGGCTGCCCTTTGGCCAGAATTTCAGAGGCTTTTTTAATTTAAATGTTGCCTGTTTACTTGGCTTTTTTAAGATAGGATATTTCTTCTCCCCTTTTTGTAATCGAGATAGCTGTAAAACAGTTTTCATATAAGACCCTTGCCTGAGTTACATATCAAAGATGTGTTTCCATTCTATTTTCCCAATCCTTTAATTTACAGTTTTGGAATAGCAACATAAATTTGAAAAGGATATGTTTGGAATGAGGTCATCTAAATTCCTTACAAGGCAAAACATTCTTTTTCCAAGATGAAAACTGCACTAAGTTCTTGAAATATGATGTATATTCCAAACCTTGTTTAATTCAATGTAATATATTTGTTTCTTGGGAACTGTTCTTACAAAGATTTTTTTTTTCTCCTCATTTTACATCATGCTTTAAACTATTGTTAAGATTTAGGAACGTGCTTAAAAAGTTTCAGTTGTCTCTGGGAAAAATAGTCTTAATTTATGTTGACCTTTCTTTCCTTGGAGCATTTCGCCTGCATTCAATAAAATTTTGATGACTGCTCTTTAGCAGACAGCTGTACCATATAAAGTATTATAAATATTCAGCTTTCCTCTTCCAGTGTTGCCATTAACAGCTGGGCAGCCAGTTCAGAGGAGCAGATTTTGCAGAGAGAGCTTGGCATGTTCCTGAATCAGGAGAGGGAAGAAGGGAAGCAAACAGTTTCTTATGGTTTGGGGACCTGTAAAGACATAGAGCATCTGTTCCCCAGTTAAGTCATAGTCTGGTAGCACTGAATCATGTTAAGAGCTAAAATGATGGGAAAAACTACTTTTTTCACCTTGCCTGTACCTGTGTCTTGAATGTCTTAAACATTATTTCGACTAATGGCAAAATAATTCCAAGCCTTGCTCAGAAGGTATGTAAATGGAAATGCTTTGGGGGGGAGGGTTTTGTTGTTTATAGTCTTGGAGAAAAGATAAATACTCAGCATGATTTCACTTCAGTGGTTTTATCTCTGGTATAAAATGGAGAATCAGATTTTCTTAGGCAAACACTTTATCCTTCTAAACAAGCAACGTTCTTGGTGCAGGGAATGGATTTGCTTTGGATGCCATCAGTAAATGTGAAACCAAAAAAGGAAACTGTCTTTAACATTATCAATTATAGACCTTACTAACAGAAGTCTTTGTGTCTACATGATCATAAAACCTGTCCATATTTTTATCTTGCAGGGTTAAGAGAGCATTAAATTTGGACTCTGTTAAAAAAGATGATGTAAGTATTTTTTGATATCTGGAGCCATCTGGGCTGCATAAATATATATGTATATATATCCATGTGCAAAAATAAATGTGGATATAAACAATCTATTTCATTTTAGCTGCCTTTATGTTGTTACAGATTGGATGTTGTCTGGGCAAATCTTAAAGCACAAAATTACTGCTGCAAATATTAGTATAAAATTGATTGTATTTCATTTGTCACAGAACTGCCTGGCGTTAAGTAATGTACATCTGCATGAATCACTTGAAAAATGTGCATATTGTTATTGCCATCACTATTTACTCAAGAGCTGAATGAGTTAAGATCCTTGGTGAAATCATTTATTAGAAATTAGCTCCATTATCCTGGGAAGCAAACGTTCTGCCATGTAATTGTACATGTGACAATATGGAATTATGATAATGCTGTAATCTGCATATTAGAAACTGCAAAATTGAAATGAAAACATGAAAGGCATTTTCATGTCAGGGCTGTAATTACCTCCCTCAGCTAATCTGGCATAATGAAACAATAAACTCCTAACGCTGCCATCAATTTCACCACCGTTATCACAATGAAAATAAAATTGTACTGGTGCTGTTATTTGTTGTAAATGCAGCTCCAGCATCCTCCCAGCCACCAGCATGTCGTGACATATGTCACTTTATTATCTCCCACAGTGGCTCTTGCTGCAGCCAGCAGTGCTCAGGAGCTGGGGAGGATGGCAGGGTGGAAAGGAAGGAAAATTTTGGGGGAGTACAGAGAGAAAGAGCTGGTCAGCAAACGAGCTCCTAATAAATCTCCAAGCCTGTGTTGTTTGGAAAAGGTTTTTGTGTATGCAGCACATATCTGGAGGCCTCACTGGTATTGAACAAGGTAGAAATTGGCTATTTAAAAAATTTCTAGATACTTATTTTTTGAAAATTTCAACAGAGGTGGCAAAATACCGCAGAGGCACTAAAAAAAAAAAATCATTAGCAGTTTAATTAGCAGCTTAGTGTACCATTACCCAACTTGTTCTGCTCAGAATGCAGCTGTGACTGTAATTTTGCATCTGTTTCTTGGGCTGAAGTAACATTTTTGTAGATGAGTGATCCAGCTGCAATTCCATGGGATGCTTTTCCTGCCCTAAAGCCAGCCCTTCCCATGAGATAAAAAAAGTTCTCCATGCTGACCTGCAGTTCTTGTGCAGCAAAAAGCTGAAGAAAAGCCCACCTGAATGATAGAAATTTTAGTGGAGGTTCAGTGATGTGGCTTTACACTGATTTTTAGTTCACACAATATCTCTAATAGATGCATGTCAAAGATTTAAATTAAATAACTTTATAGAAGGAAAGAAGGAACAGAAAGTAGTAACTCATGGTTTGGGGATGTTTAATCTTTGCTGTTTCTGTCATTCCTTCCCTGTTTTTATCAAGAGTTCCTCGTTCCATGGATCAAAATATACATGAGCTAACCAGATCAGGAATGAATATTTTTAGGTTTTTGGAATCTTAGCATGGTATTGTTAAAAAATTGCATAACTGGAGTTTCTTGGAAGAGAAAATCTTACTGACAAGTAAAAACTGTCCTTGTAAGTGCTGCAGGAATTTTGTTTAAAATAACCTTATCCATACCCAGAAATGGGTGAGGTGACTGCTGTTCAAGCAGGAAAAATAATCTGAAATGTTTGGAGATTCTCTTTGTTGAAAAGGAGATTTTATGACATGTTAACCCCTAAATTGGCATTGATACTTCAATTAATATTTCATTTAAAGATGACTGGAAACATTTCTTTAACCTGCTTGAATGTGGCAAGACAGAGTGAGGATTTCCATCAGGTGTAGTTTAAATGCTGCAAGACTGCAACAAGAGTATAAATTAGAGGTGTGAAATAATATTTAAGATATTTGAGACTAAAACAAGGCAGAGGCAGGTGGGCAGCAAATTCAATCTTTTAAAATCTGCTGGAAGTCCCAGAACTGATGACCAGCAGTAGCACTTGTGGGTTGTAAAGTAAAAGTTTGGGTTGGGTTTTTTTTTATTTCTGTACATGAAATGTACAGAAAATCTCAGTTTCTCATCCTTGCAATTCAGCATCCATGCTAGAGTGTGTCCCAGATAATCCCAGTTCATATTCCTGCATTGCAGACTTGTTCTTCTGGAAACTTCTCTGCACAAATCCTTTAACATCATGAAATAGTTTCTCTTACATCATCAGGCATATTGAAGCCCTGAACCACAGGCAAAATTTTGGATTTAAGGGACTCACTTTGGATTTTTTTCAATTCACACTTGTTTAAAAAAATTATTAGAAATTACTTTTGATACAATTAAAATCTAAAAATATTTGTGTCTTAAATTTTCATTACTGGAAGAAAAATATTAACTTGGTTTGGCTGCTTTGAAAAAAAACCCAACCATCGAGATGGTCATGCCAGAATACCTAAATCCCTGGAAAACACATATTTTTTCTTTATGGAACATGAGAGACAAAATGTTGAAAGGATTTTTTATCTTTTAAAGTAAAACTAGTCTTCTTGAGGAGTGATAGAGAAGCTTGATGAGCACAAAGTCCCCCCACCACAACATTTAACATGGGCTTTCCATAATGGGAATACACAAAGCCAGAAAATACTTAGGAAAATCATAGGTAATAAAAGTTCAGAGAGCTTTTGTCAATATTCATCTGGAATTTTTTTTTTTTTTGTATTTTTCTCCATTTCAGCCACCTGATACAACCCCCCAGAAGGCCAAAAGGAGCAATGTGGGCTCCTTCTCCCCAACCACAGGCACGTGCCAGATGAGTCCCTTCTGCTCTCCCGTGAGCCACAGGGCACAGAATGCCAGGAGTGCCCCAGCAGAGGGTGAGCTGCACATCCCACCTCTCACTGCAACATTTTCCTGCCTTTTGGCTGGATTTAGGGACTTCTCTCCCATCTGCTATATTTGATTTCTTTTTCCTCTTGAAGAATCTCTTCTGGAAAAGCCAGTGTTGGGTCTTAAAGCTTGAAATTTTTCTGTGTAAATCTTGGGGGTGTTTATAAAACAACTGAGTGAGACAATTTTTAATTAACATAACACTGAATGTCATCAGCTCTCAGAAAAGACACCTTTGTAAGATTATAGTGATATTATTTCCAGTTCACTTTAGGATGAATGTTCACTTAGTTACACAGTCACAGTTTTTGACTCTGACTGCTCAAGAAGCAGAATTTCAGTGACTGAGCTGCTTTTATAGCTGTATAAAAATATTGTGGTTGTGGCCTCTTTAAGTGTTGAGGAACCCTCAGGTGACCTGGTTATAAAAATAAACTTTTTTTATTTTAAAAAGAAGAATACACAGGGACCTTTTGTCATCTTTTCCTATGGAACTTTTATTTCTTTGCAGTACAACTCTAGAAAAGATTATTCAGTCTTGATAATAATAATGATAATAATAATAAATGCATCACTTCCCTTGTTAGCAAATTCCTTGTTCAATTATTCTAGTTGTTAAGAAAAAAATCCCCTGTCTGATTTTGAATTTGTCTGGCTTTAATTTTCAGCCACTGATTCTTGTTGGGTTACAGAATTTTTTATGCTCCAGAAGTTTTGGAATTTATGTACAATAATTGAAGCCTCACCAACATTCATGAATTATGATGAGCAAAAATATTCTGAGCAAGGTGGAACAATTAATCTGGATGTCTGCAGATTTTAGCTGTTGCACCATGTCCTCTCCTGATGGATCTGCAAAAGTGGAGCTTCCCTCCAGGATTTTATATTTTATCCTAATTCTTTATCCTGCTGCCACTCTTTTTTTTTCTTCCTGTGTGCATATAGCTAGAAAATGATGGTGTGTAATTATTAAATCCCAGGTTCCAGGTTGTCCATTTAAACTCACAATTTCTGCTCTCCTTCTAAAACTCCACAGTACAGGTTTGACCTGTTTGATAATTGATGACTGATTTAAGTCCAAGTTCTATTGACTACTTAGATTTAAAATGAAATCTTTGAGGATCTTAACTTTCAGCTACTGTATCAAAGTTTAATTTTTTGCAGCACTTTGTCATCCTGAAGTGTTTCTAAATGTTTTACAAAATATTAAAATTAAAAGTTAATTTATCCTTGAGCACTGAGACTTGTATGTAATAATTTAGACCTAACAAGAAGAAATCAAAGTGTTTCATGCTGAGTGTGGTCTCTTTTTTTTTAGTCTGATGGCAGGAAGGAGATTTATTACAGTGAAATGTGGAAAGCTCCTCATTCCACAGGGTCTGTCTGGGATCTGTACATTTGTTAAGCCCATGGTAAATTCCAAATCTTTCACTTAAAGGTGAATTTACAAAATCCCCACGTTTTGTCATGTCTTCAACTTCAGCCACTATTAAATCATTTCTGATAGTCAGATGTGACTTTTTTATTGCTGGAACAAGTATTGATAGACAAGCTAAAATTTTAATCTGGTTTTGTTCTGATCTGATTCCTGTGGGAATTGGGTAAGTTATGTAAATTCAGAGTGGCTTTTATGGTCAGAGGTCACATTTATCCTGCCCCATCCATCATATGCCAGACTGGAATATTATATTGTCAGTAGAGCACATTTGGAGCCTTTGGAAGCAATTCCCAACATCTTTGTGGTTGTTTAGAAAATGGACTTGGGGCCAGGCAGTTTTTATAAAAGGAAATGGGAATTTCATAGCTCAGTCATTCCAGCATTTTCAGGTTAATGCTCTGTGTTCATCTGCAGTTAATAGGATAAAAAGCTCCTGGAAGAACACAATAAATATCTGCCAGGATGATTCTAACTTTCAGATATTGATGCTGTAATCCCAAGGTTTCCAGAAACTGAGGAGAGGCCAAATTCCAAAAGTGTGAATTATAAATAATTTAGTGTGGTTCATTCCAAGCCCTGCTTTCCAAGTGAGCTTTGGGATTTTTCCTCTTCCCAAAAGATCTTTCAGCACTCCGGGTTCACACCAACACCTTCTTCAGATACTCCACATCTGATTTTTATCTTTATTGTGTCTCTTCTTCCTTGTGACCCTCCGAGGAGATGGGAATGAGCAGAGCAATTCCAAGAGCGGATTATCCAGGAGAGGGCAGCCTCAAACAGAGCACGATGTGTAAGTGCATACAATGTGAAGTTTCTTATGGTGCACGGTTGTGATTGCATCTCTTTTTCACCACCAGACAATCACTGGGACGTTTATTCACCTAAATATTATGTTTGAAGTTGTAGCTCTTCCTTTTCATTATTGCACTTGAACTCACAATTTGTTTTTGCCACTACTGGATGTTTTCCCACATCATTAGGCTGAAATTCCTTCAGTGTAGGATAGTGTCTTCCAAGTGATGGAGTTGGACAGAGTTGTTAGGATAACATTGAAACAGTGGCAAATAAAATAATAACATTATACCGGTGTAAAAATGTAAATTGATTAACTGGGGGGTTTTTGTGATTCAGTGAATCCCTTGGTCAACACATCCAGCCTCGTTTCTTAGTGACAGGAACCCAGAATTACAGAACAATTGGAGTAACTAGAGGCCTCATTGACATGGAAATGTTTGCATTCAATAATTCAGAATGTTTTTAAAAGGTTTGCAGGAGACCAGCAGTGACATTCAAATAAAAACGTGTCTAAACCAACACCTACACTTAATATTCATGTGAACTTCCATAGACTTGATTTTACAAATGGAAAATACATTGTCCAGTACACTGATATAAATCCTCACAGCTGAACTGGATCCATCCCCATTCCAGTGAGAAAAAACTCTGGGAAACATTGCAAACATGGATTTTCAGTGAGTGGGGACATGGATAATTGGAATTGTTTTACCTTTTTCACACAGGTTCCTGCAACTGCACTCCCAAGTGAGAAATTCCTTGCCCAGAATTCTGAAGCTAAGAGCAAATCTGACAAGCCTGAAGGTCTGTCTGGTTTACACTGATATATCCTTTAAGCTACTTTTAATATAGGTTTTGAAAGCAAAATTAAGATTTTATAAGCAAAATTAGGATTTTATATGCAACATTTGAGTTTGAAGGGGAAGGGAAACTAATAAAAGACTTGAAATCCAGAAAATGAAAAAAAACCCTCAAAACTTACTGGCTTTTTTAAACTAGAAAGGTTGCTTTTCCATGTCCTCAGTTCTTAATTTGTACATAAATAAAACCAATATGAAGTAGTTCTCAATTTTTATTTACAACTCGAAATATGAATTAACTGCATAGATTTTTATGTCTTTGAAGATTAAAGATCCTTTTGTGCTGAAGGGATTGTACCATTTAATTTACCACTAAAGTATCATTATTTAATATCCCATATATGTTAAAATGCAAATCACTGCTGTCTTTTATTCCCGTTTTGTTTCTTGACTAAATTTAGCACAAAGTTCATTGCTGTACATCAATAGCTGAGAAATAATTCAGTGTACTCAGAGGACTGTGTTAATCTATTTCATGTGGACAAGGTTTTATTAAAAAAAAAAACAACGATACTGATTGAAAATATTTTGCAATGTTTATTTAGAAAAGGAAGAATTTAGAGTTTATGAACAATTTCCAAATTGGTTTTGGTATGTTGTAGACATGGAGTAGATATTGGGATGGGATTTAACAATGATTTTAATTGTTATTTTCCAGGCTTTGGAGGGCAGTAGAGAGCTGGAAAATATCCTCGGAGCCTCACACTCGTCCTGTGTCCTGAGTGCTGAACTGCAGAAAACCCAAGAGCTGGGTGAGGAGGGGGTTCAGAACATTTATTTATCCCTTTGGAACATTTAGCAGGGGTCACTGCAGATGTTCCCTCTGGTGCTCCCCAGGACTCAGGAAAAATGCACCTCAAGTGTCCCTGTGCATCCCAGCAGAGACATAAAAGCCAGGCACACTGGGGAGGGAAAACCTGGAAAAGCAACACCTTTTCTTATGGAAATGGTCAGTAAATAGTTAGATGCTTAGTGGGTACTTAGGTGGGGATTAGGATAAACGTTTGCACTTGGATTGCTTGGCCTTTCTTCTCCCCTTCCGAGGAAGTTGGTTTGTTTGTTTGTTTGCCTGTCAGCAGGATTAGGCTGAATCTAAATTTCCAGGCTTTAAAAATCGCTATTCATGTGTCCTGAAATGATGGACATTCCAGATGCTTGTTGTGTTGGCATAAGGGCACTTCACAGCTGGCACATCTGGAATACTTTTCCAAAGGAACCCAGAAAGCAAACCTGGAGTGCCTGAACTGCTGCTTTTTGCAGCTGGGAACAGGTGGACACTAAAGCCACTGGTACCAGAGAAATTTTCTTCCCAAACAGTGGAATGGATGCATCACATGCTGGTGTTTAAATTCCCATTTCTTCCCTGACTTGTCATTCCATTTTCCTTGGGCATGGGCATCCACTGCTCTGTTCCCTCTGTAATCCCAGATCCTTTCTGAGCCAGGATGGAGTTACCTGGGAACAGTCTGGGTTTCCATCAGGGTGGGACAGACAGACAGACAGCCCAAAGGACAGTCAGACCTCTTGCTGCCACTCCTGTGTCCACTCTTTCCCTCAGCTCCTTGGGAAAAAAAATCCTTCCCCCATTTCTGTATTAGGAACCACCTCAGCACAGAAGAAAAAACAATTGGAACAAAATGTGGGATGAGGCTTGGAAGCACAACTTGTCAGAATTATCTGAATTTTGCATTTTTTTGTTAATTTTTTTGAGCACAGTTACATAGGCAAGAGGGTTTTTTTCCTTAAAATGCTTTGAAAGTGAAGGAGGCAGCAGAGGTATTATTTTCTTTGAAAGCTCTGGGGCAACATTTGTTGATTTTGGATTTATTTCTTCACTAGTGAGTCAAGCAGAAAAATTGCAGCTGTTGAAAGCAAACCATGGAGAAGTCTCTGCCCGAGGTAAGAAACTCTTCATAACTCCTGTGTAACAGATGTTTTGATTCCTTTTGCTTGGTTTCTTTTCAGTTCTTTTCACTTGAAATAAGTTGGGCAACCTTCAGGATATGAAAGTGATGATAATCAAGTGTGTTTCTTCTGAATAGTCTGCAAATGTAAATTGAATATTTGCTGCTATTTTCATTGTATTGGGTATTTCCCTATGAGACAGTGCAAGGAGAAGGAATCATTCATTCAGAAGCAATCCTTCAGAAGACTTTCCATACTTTTTCTATATCCCAATTATCTTGTTCTTCCTCATCACTGTGTTTTCAGTACCACAATCTTGCAGCAAAACCTTTTTCACTCTGTGTTTTTTGGGGGATATTTCACCCACTCCTGGGGGCTTTGAAATCCCAGCTCTGTTTCTTCATAACCAGTGCTGTGAAAATATTTGAAGCTGGTGGTGTTTCATCCCCAGCTGCTTTGGTGCCTTGGCAGGAAGGAAGGGGACACACACAGGACAGTTTAATTCCCTCACACTCAGTAAAATCAACAACCACCCCCTAGGGATATTCTGATATTTCTGTTATCTTCACACTTTCTATCTGAAAGCAGAGCAAACCCAAAATCAGGAGCAGTGGTGGCA
Organism: Buphagus erythrorhynchus; assembly: GCA_013400855.1. Taxonomy (NCBI): domain Eukaryota; kingdom Metazoa; phylum Chordata; class Aves; order Passeriformes; family Sturnidae; genus Buphagus; species Buphagus erythrorhynchus. Next base: position 13,743 of record VZTT01004929.1, on the reverse strand, counting down.
CCTCTGCTGTGGGGAATTCTCTTAAAGGACAGAAAATGGATCAATCAGATTTGCTGGGCTGCAGCAGATTAGCTGCAGATGAAAAGGAGTGCCAGCACTTGGGAAGGAGTTGAGCTGATTTGTGCAGTGTGCAGGTGCTGATTTACAGCTCCCTGTGTCCTGCTGCTGCAGCTCCTGCCTGGCAGGGCACAGGGAAACAGGCACTGCTTCCTTTGGGCTCTGCTCACCACACACACATTGAGAATTCCATCTTCACAAACCAGCCCCTAGCACCAAACACACAGCCAGGCTGCTTAATGAGAGATATTTTGTGAAAGTAGGGTGGAAAAGAGAATTCTGGGTTTAAGCTGACCGATTTTGATGGAAGTTCCAATGTCAGTTTTGCTTTCACAAAAAATAAATTCAATTTTGCAACCTTGGAAATGTGGCAGCAGGAGAGGAAGAGAAGTTTGTGATCAAAGAGAAGCATCTGGGGATGTTTCCTTTGCCTTTTAGTTTCAGATGTGGGTTTTTCATAATTATTTTTAATTAGTTATGGCAAGGCTTAAAACTTATGACTGTTCTGTAGCCTGGTCCAGATGGAATGTCACATTATCATCACATGGTGAGGCATGAAATTTATTTACTTTACATAAACAACCTCCTCTTAAAACAACTTCATACAAAACATTCCTGGCTCAATGGGCAGCGTTGTGCAGAGCTCAGTTTATCATTTTGGGTGACCAGCATGGAAAAAGAGCATCATTGTTTGCCCATGACTTGAATTTACAGTAAACAAAATGTTTTTGAATAGAAAGTAAGCAAATTGTAAAAGAACTGCCAAGAGATGAATCGACTCAGTGTCTGGGAGTCCAAATTGTGCTGAGAATGGATGTGTAGGTTGGCATGTGCACATTTTAAAGGAAAGTTTCATAGTTTTGGAGATTCCAGGAGTGAAGGTTCTAAAAGGGGAAGCTGCTCCAGCTGGTTCTTACAAAGCACAGGGACACTTTGCTTCCCCAAAACCCTGACACAAACCATGGCTGCTGCCCATGAGAGTGTTCCAGACATCAAATACTTGCAGTGGTGGGGAAAACACTTTCCAGACTGCCATGAAATAAAAAACACTTCCTTTTCTGTGGGGCTGTTCATCCTGCAGAGCCCAGGGGCAAATCTGATCCTCTCTGAGTTCTGAACATTCCCAGCTTTCATGGTGGGGTGAGGTTTGTGCTCTTGGGACAGTAGTGATGGCTTTCCAAGAAGCTGGAGCAGAGTTAACTGGGTGGATTTTATTCCATGCCATTGAAATCACTGATGAAAGCAAAGCTGGAGAGATCAGCAACCAAACTCCTGCATTTCCACCTGCCAGTCCAGTTTTGAAGACTGCATTTATGGTAAAACATAAATCCCATTTCACAACCACTGCAAAATAGAAACACCTCCTTAATAATCAGAGCTCCTCCTCAAACGAGGAAAAAAAGTAAAAATACAGAATTCCACCATTTATCCCATTTTGTGTCAATTTGAATTCAGAATTTGGGTGTCCTAAGGTTGAACCACTTGGCTCTGGTGGTTGCTGGGGGTTTATTTTCACATCATTCTCAAATAAAATGTAACAATTTGTTGACCTTTAGATGCACTTGGATGTCTGTCCCACCTTTCCTTCCTCCTCCTTGGAGATCTTCTGAGGAAAAAGGGAATATAGCAATGGATTTTTCCAACTGTAGAACCCTAACCTAAAAACCACATTTATTTTCCTCAGCCCAGCTTTGTATTTACTTACAGGGAAGAAATGCCATTATCCCCTTGCTGGGAAAAGTGAGTCTGGGAACTGGCTGAGCAAAAATTGTAATGCTGGAGGGATCTGGCCTTGTTCATCTGCCCTTCCCTGTGGGAGAATATCCCTGTCTGTGCTCCTGAGGCTTTCCTACCTGGGGCAGGGCTGATCTCAGTTCCTCACTGGGTGGGGAGTGTGTGCTTTGCCCAGTTTGTGTCCTGGGATGTAAAGCTGTTGTTGCTCAGGTTAAATTGGAATTCATGTCTCCTCATTGTGTTGGTTTGAGTTTGTGACCTGTGAGTCCCTCCCCGTGAAGGAGAGGACACAGATCCCACTCAGCCCAGTCCCCACAAGATGCATTTCCCAGCAAAGGTGAGGAATTCTGTCCAGTGCCAGCTCCAGGAGCTTCCCACTGCTCCTTCCCAGCAGGATTTGGGGCTGTGGGGCTGAATTTTAAACACAGCCTGAGTCTGGGAGGCTCTGGGTCCAGCAGCACGAGGAGTTTTGGGATGGAAGGAAGGAGAAGGGGCAGCTCCAAGGCTCTGCAGTGATGGAACACCCTGGGCTATGCAGATGAAATATTAAGCCATTAACTGCAGTGGCAGATACAGAAATGCACATGAGACATATGACTGCAGGCCCAGACAAGTACACAGAGAACTGTCAGCCTGCATTTGAGATTTAGGTGTCAGCCCCATTTATTCACAGATTTCAGCCTTGTTTTTACACTCCATTTTCCTACGTGCCTTTTTAGAGATGCAACAGCTATGAATTTTTAATTCTGGTGGATCTAGTTTACAGTATTAAGCTTAATGAAAAATTCAGAAGAATTGTAGTTCTTCCAACATGTAGCAACTCCTACATGAGAATAAATACTGCTTTCTCCCATGAATATAATTATTTTAAATAAAAAAGAAAAGAAACATTAGTTTGGACTCACTTAGTAGCAATTATATGTTTAAGAGGTGTAAATAACTTGCTATCCAGACATTACAAATATCCAGGTGCTCTGTATGTGCTGATGACAACAAAATTGAAAAGAAAGACTGTAATAATTCTGACTGGTTTTCTCTGCAGAAGATATTGATTATTTGTGTGTGGTGAGAGATTTGGAAAATTCAATTAAAGGAGTTGTGCAAAGGTTTCATAAATTTCCCCAGTACAGCGTGTACACAGACATTGCTGTGTATTAAATCAATGCAGCACTTCACAATATATTTTCTTTGAAACATAAAAATAAATAACATTTAAACAGTTCTGCTTACTACAGAAACAAATTTTATTTTCTGTGAAGCATTTAGTCATGTGCTATCACTGACTCATACACATTTGCCAGCTGTAACAAATTTTATAGACGTTTTCTCCAGAGACATAGCTCATATACTATGAATTTTTAAATGAGCAAATGGTGAAGAAGGGATGTCAGCAATATAAAAATTGATCAGTTAAAAGATAAAAGCATAAGTAAAGAGATTTGTATGGTAGTCTTAATAGGTTTTATTAAATAAAAATACTATAAAAAGACAGTAATGAATAGACTGAAGGTTTTAACTGTGGTTGAGGTGGAGAAAAATTATTCTGGCACATTTAGTAGAAGATTGGTTTTATATCACCTGACAGGTGAACGGTTTTTTTCTCCCTGCTTTTTAGATCTGTAAATGTTTTAGAGCAGTCAGAGTTAGGAGAGGATGGGGGGGAACTTGGAGGGGAAAGGAAACTTGGGAGGATTGAACCCTTTTAGTGCCAGGGCTGGGAGAGGCTGTGTCCAAGGGCAGGGACAACCCTGTGCAGCAGCTCTGGGGACTGCAGCCACTGCTGCCCCTGGGAAGGAACCCTAAAACTGGAGCTGAGGAGAGCAACAGGCTGGGCCTGCACCAGCCACCCCTTGTGCCACAGCCCAGGCACCTTCTGGTCCCTCCCTGAGCCCTTTTCCAGCTGCTCTGGTCTGCCATCCTCACCCAGGAGTTCCCTAAATGTTCTCTGTGCTTTGGTGGAGCTGAACTTACTCAGGAGCTCTGCATGGAAAAAATCCTGAGAGAGAAAAGGGTTGTTGGGGCTTTTAAGAACATTTCACCCAGAGGTGAGGCAGGGTGGGATGGGATATTGGAAGGAATTGTTCCTGGCAGGGTGGGCAGGGCTGGCACAGGGTGCCCAGAGCAGCTGTGACTGCCCCTGGATCCCTGGCAGTGCCCAAGGCCAGGCTGGACATTGGAGCTTGGAGCAGCCTGGGACAGTGGGAGGTGTCCCTGAGGTGGGACTGGATGGGCTTTAAGGTCCCTTCCAACCCAAACCATTCCATGATTCTTTGTTTGGAAAACAAAGCTGAGTACGTGGGGTTTTTTTTGTTTCTCAGGAGAGCTCAGAGTGCTGGGCAGAGCTCAGCACAGTGATCTTGGCATGTCTGGGTTCTTTACTCACCTTACAGTCCCATGCTGCAATCCATGGTTAAAAGGAAATCAGTCCTTTCCTTTATGAAATTGCATTTAGCACAAATAAACCAGCTTGTAATTGAATCTTTTCCCTGTTATTTGCTATGCAAGATTGGACAGTTTCCTGTTGTGAGCAGCTGTGGGTTTTTTGTTGATAATTTGTTTAAACAAATTATGTTTATTAGGAATAAAGCTAGGAAGTGGTACCTGTGGCCAAGTTGAATTGGATTCCTTTTTCTGGAGTAGCCTTGTGAGTCCTGGCTTGGGGCAGAGCCTGGGGTTGGTGCTGCTGTGCAGTCCAGGGGCACTGTTGATGTGCAGTCCTGGGCAGTGTTGCTGTGCAGTCCTGGGGCAGTGTTGGTGTGCAGTAGGGGCAGTGTTGGTGTGCAGTCCAGGGCAGTGTTGGTGTGCAGTCCTGGGCAGTGTTGGTGTGCAGTCCTGGGGCAGTGTTGGTGTGCAGTCCAGGGCAGTGTTGGTGTGCAGTCCTGGGCAGTGTTGGTGTGCAGTCCATGGGCAGTGTTGGTGTGCAGTCCTGGGCAGTGTTGGTGTGCAGTCCAGGGCAGTGTTGGTGTGCAGTCCAGGGCAGTGTTGGTGTGCAGTCCTGGGCAGTGTTGGTGTGCAGTCCCTGCTGGCAGTGTTGGTGTGCAGTCCATGGGCAGTGTTGCTGTGCAGTCCCTGTTGGCACTGTTGGTGTGCAGTCCCTGCTGGCACTGTGAGATCTCCCTGCAGTCACACTGTGCCTGCTGGGGACAGCTGAGGAGGCCCTGCCCCACAGCCCTGAGCCCCTGGGGTTTGGTGCCCTCCCCAGCTGGGTTTGCCTGCAGCTCAGAGGCTCCAGGCTGCTGGAAATCCCCCTTTGTACGTTCAGTCTCATTGTGAATTCTCCCTCCAGCCCTGCCTGGTGGGGGAATCACTCCCCAGAGGCAGCAGCCCTCGGGGTGCTGGGGAGAGCTGCTCATCTGCTGCAGGGACATTTGGCAGCCTTGGCACTCACAGGCACCTGCTCCCAGAGCCTTCCCCACATGTTCTCATTCCCTGAGTTCCTTTCTGCCCTTGCACACTTTTCCTTTGCTTGTCCCAGCACCTGCTCAGCCTCACCCAGCCCGGCCCTGCCTGGCTGTGGGCTCAGGTGTGGCTGACTCTGGGATGGCTCTGGGTGACTCTGGGATGGCTCTGGGTGATCCAGGGATGGCTCTGGGATGGCTCTGGGTGACTCTGGGCTGGCTCTGCGTGATCCAGGGATGGCTCTGGGTGATCCAGGTATGGCTGTGGGTGATTCTGGGATGGCTCTGGGTGACTCTGGGATGGCTCTGGGTGATCCAGGGATGGCTGTTTCTCTGCTGCAATCCATGATTGGTCTCTGCTGGCACAGCCCTTGGAGATTCTTATTTATTCTTTTATTGTTGATAGCAAAAAGCAGCACTAGCTTCTCATCCTGGTAGCACATTCTGTCCTGCTTTGCCATCACTGCCGGTGATGTAACACAGATGCAGCCACTCACAGGACAGGCTCTGAAATCCCTGCTGAGACCCCGTGTGTGAAGGAAAAGAGGTGCTGGGTTCTTTAACCACCACAGCAACTTATTTAGCTTGTGTTTGAGGCACAAATTCTGTCATCACACCACTGCTGTTTATCAATCCCACATTTCTGTGTTTTCCTCGTTCACAGAGCACATCCAGGCTGCTGGGAGTGCTGCATTCCTGACCTCACTCCTGGACAGAAGGAAGGAGCTCCTGGCCTTGCCCAGCACTGAGGCACAGCCAGAATGACCAGGACCAGGTCACAGGTTTGCTTCTTGTAAACCATGTGCAGAGAGCTCTGGGATGTCCTGCAGGCTGCAAGGGCCTCAGAGGAATCAGTTGTTTCTGTGCACATGGGATTTGTTCCTGGTTTGTTGAGCACCGTGACAAACTCTAGAAAACTCTGCTCCCCCACTAAAACATCCTGTGCTGTTTCTCCTCAACTTGTTGCTGCTTTGGCTGTTTGTCCTTGTTGCAGCATTTCTTCTCACCAGTTTGTTCCTCCTCTGGTTACTTGTCCTTGTTCCGTAAAACATCCCAAAATATTCCTGCAGCTCTGGGCAGAGGGGCTGGTGCCCTGCCTTGCCTTAGGCTCTGTGTGTGTTTTACTGGACATCACATCCAGAACTCCAAACAGATCCCATGAACGAAGATGCTGCTGCCTAATTGCTATTTATTTTAGTCATTCCTCATCTCCCCACAGGCATTATGTGAAAAATGCATTCCACATCAACCCAAACTTCTCCATCTGCTGGACTGGACTTAAAAGGAGCGAAGAACTGAGTGTAAACCAATCTCCCCAGCAAATCCCAGCTGGGGAGCGCTCGCTGTGCCGGGCAGGTGCACGTCCAGATAACATTTCTGGCATCTATTTCAACTTAACAATGTGCACAACCAGATAATCTCAATGTAAATAATCCACCCTGGGTGCTGTGCAGCCCTGTGCCAGTGAGGCTGGTGCTGTGTGGAAGTTCACTGTGGCTTCTGGAGGGTTTCTCCAGCACTGCCTGGGCTCCGAGGCTGGAGGGAGCTCTGCAGTGCCAGGAATTAATTATTCCCACCCTGGATGTGTTTTAGTTGTTTGCAAACACTTTCCCTGGTGGTGCTGCCATGGTTGGGGACAGATTTGTCATCCACATGAGGGTTCCTCTAAAGTCAACCCCAGCCCCAGGATAAAAAGGCCTCAGCCTCCAACCCAGCATTAACACACAGGGCTCTGGTAACATTTGCTTTTAGGTCAACATTTGAGTTTAGTTTTGGCATCTAATGCTATAGGAGGAGAATTGTTTTATATAAACCAACTTTTTTTCTAAATCAGCTGCTTTTCTCTTTCCTTCTCCTCAGCCTCACCCCTCCAGCCAAGTGAATCCCCTACATCTCAAATCGTTGCAGATTAGGCTGACAAAGTGCAGTAAAATCATTTGTTCCTATCAAAATCCAGCATAAACATTAACACTTGAATGTCCTTTCTACCACTGCAAAGTCCCATCCTCAAATAAACTGATTTTTACAACTAAAATTGTGAGCACCAGCATGATGTGTTCAGGGTGTGGCTGAACACACACATGGTCAAGCTTTGGGAGTTTTGAATTAATAAAAATGGTTTTGCACTTCACTGCCTGTGCAGTCTGACTGGGAAGAAGGTTAGGAAGTGTTTGAGGGAATTGTGTCAGTTGTTCTCATTTCCCCCGGTCTCTCAGGCTTTCAGCTGGGGGCTGTGTGTGTGTGAGGTGCCCCAGCCCTGGCTCTGTAGGCTGAGGGTCCCTGAACCAGCCAGAGTTTCTATAACCTGGCTGTAACCTCTGGAGCTGGAAATGAAATAATTATTGATCTGTGAAGAGTCTGGAACCAGCTGTACTGGTCCCACTGGAGCAGTTCTGGGCAGTCCTGGAAGAACAGCATTGAACTTGTACAGGAACCAACGGCCAAGGTGCTGATGGGCAGCAGTGAGGCACAGCACAACAATTATTAAATTGGGCATTTTTAGGGAGATGGAGCTGAGCACCGAGCTCCTGCTGCTCAGCCCCTCATGCACAGCCCAGCCTTGGAGCTGTGTCTTTGACCTCCTGCTGTACCAGGCTTTTGCCTCTGAGGCAGCTGGGGCTGTTAAGAACCATTTCCAGTTCCACACAAGGTGGATCGGGTGACTCTCACTTTATCGCCCCCCGAGGCCACCTCAAGGACAAAGGAACGGGATACACCCAAAACTAATGTTTGGCTATGGGGGAAGGCTGGGCCTGGGCTCTGCTGGACACGGCTTAATGAGACACCCTGGGCTCGCTCTGCATCCACCCACCTTCATTCTCCTGTCACACCGAACTGCCCTTCCTCAGGCTGGGAAGGTTCAGGCAGCCGTTCCTTGGGGGAAACGCGGTGGCTTTGGGATTTCACAGCCTCTGGAGACAAAGATTCCTATTCTGAGTCCCAACACCCCTGCGTGCCACTCAGCCCACACTTGCAGAAAGGCCGTGCTGTGGGCAGTGCTCTTGCATGCCACAGTTCAGAGTCAGACCTGTAGAAAATCCTAAATCCTTGTGAAAAGATGGAATTTTTGTTGTTTTATAGGAACTGTTATAGTGTAGGGAAACTGAACTGTGCTCACCCCCACTATCCTTCCAGAGCCCCTTTTCCATTCTCTCTGAGCTTCCAGGGGGGCAGGGCTGCCTGGGGGTATTTTTTTCCACAACAAATAAGCCTGGAAAAAGTGCACAAATACACTGAGCTGGTGGGACTCCAGTGCCAGGGCTCAGAACTGGCCCAGCTGGAAGTTCCCAGAACAGCTGATTCACACACTGAGGCTGAGGGCAGTGACAGCCTGGAATGTGACAGGGGAAGCCTTTAAACAAGGGGGGAGCTTCTTTTATATTTATATATAGATACAGGAAAAAAAGGGTAGACTGACTCCTAATTAAACTATACGACCCTAAATTGCTTTATGATTTATTTTCTTCCTCCATGCTTTGTTATGTTTATAATTACTCAATCAATTTGTATTCTCTGAATTATTGGCTTTGGAAGCTGAGCTGTGCCCAGGGAGAAATTGCAGAGTTGAGTTCAGTTTACATCTGCAAATTGCTGTGCAATTTAATAAGGGGTTTGGGTATATTCAAACTGTACTGCAGCACCTCAGCTTTTATTGCAGTACAACCAAAAGTTTTGGCTTTTCAGTCCTGTTAAAGAGAATTGCAGCAGTTTTAGAGCCACACCAGAGCTGCTGACTCCCAGAAAAGGGGGGCAGTGACTGATGCCACAAACCAGGTTTGTGTCATGAAGCAATTCAGCACCACAACTTCAGCACTGCCAGGCACGAGTTTCTACTTTACCTGCACTAGTTCCTTGGGCTTTTTATGCTGGGAAAGGAGAAAACTTCATGCTGCTTTTGCTAATACAGCATTTTAGCATTAATTCAAAATTTGGTCCTTTATTAGGCATTTTAGGTTTACAAATGGTAACAAAAGTATAACACTTCCAAAGAAAACAAATCAAATCCCATTTCCAATGCTCTTCAAAATATTTCTCCTTTAAAACAGTCTTTGATTGTTTTGTGTTTAAATAAGCAAAAGGTTTTTCCTGGCTTTCCTCGAGTTGTGTCCATCACACACAGGCTCCTCTGCAGTGCTGGCACCTCTCACTGAGCACTCTCAGTCCTGCAGCTCCAGCTTCATTAACTGATTTTCTTCTGCCCTCTATTCTTGGAGTCCCAGAGTATGACAACATTAAAATACACCAGGAACAGCAGGAAGTGCAGGCAGGACACCACGGCCACGGCCACAGGGAACAAATCAGGCAGGTGCTGGGGAGGAGGCACCGCTGCACTGAGCACTGACAGGGCTGCCATCAGGGACAGGGACAGCAGGAACTGCAAGACAAGGAGTGAGGGAACAGCTCAGACAGCCCAGCTGCCACCTCTCTGCTGGGAGCTCTGTGCTCTTCCACGTGGCACAAAAAAGTGACAGCCCCCACTCCACTGGTACTGCAGTGCTGGGAAAAGCTGCAAGTCAGAGCTAAAGGAATCAAATTTGCTTACCAGGCTCCTGACAATCCTGGGAAAGGACTTGAACCAGGACACATAACCCTTGAGGGAAAGGGAGAAGGCCTTGAGCTGTAGGTCCTCTGCAGAGGTCTTCTCCAGGATGGAGAAGGAGGCCAGGCACACGGCCAGGAAGGCGGGCGTGGTCACGGCGTAGGGCAGCAGCAGCTCGTCCTTCAGCAGCAGCGGCAGCAGGCTGGGGTGGGGCAGGGCCGGCAGCGTGCCAGGGGGATCCACAGCATGCAGGGAGAAGAGGGAAAACCAGGAAATACATTTATCCTCACTAGAACTGGGGCAGAACAGGGCGTTCATGGGATCACAGATGGGTTTGGGTTGGAAGAGATCTAAAAGCCCATCCTGTTTCAACCCTGACACCTCCCACCATCCCAGGCTGCTCCAGCCTGGCCTTGGGCACTGCCAGGGGCAGCCACAGCTGTGCCAGGGCCTCCCCACCCTCCCAGGGAACAATTCCTTCCCAAAATCCTATCCATCCCACCCCTCTGGCAGTGGGAAGCCATTCCCTGTATCCTGTCCCTCCATCCCTTTATCCCCAGTCCCTCTCCAGCTCTATTAACAGTTCCCAACTCACCTGAAAGTTGACACGAGTAGAAACCACGTGGCCATAAAGGGGATTTCATTTATGATTAAGCAGACTGGGCTAGCATGAGAAGAAGAAAAAGGGATATCAACTATTCCCTAATCAAACAGCACTCCCAGTCCATGTAGGATATCCCCATGGAACAGCAGTGCTGGTGACTGTCCCCACAGCCACCACCAAAAGGACAGACCAGCCTGGCTGTACTTGCACACCTTCATTTACAAGTGATTCAGAAAAGCAAATGAGCAGAGTTGCTAAAATCTGATATATTTGCACATGAAAGCAGCATGCAATAAGAAGATGAGGAAAAGATGGAATTTTATCCACAGAAAAATAAATTTACTTACATTGACACGAGAAGAATAGATTTTTCATGGACTTGAAAGGAGAAGAGGAAAAATGACAAGGCACAGCTGACCTTAGGAGAGAGAGCAGAGATGAGTGAGCCTGTGACTGCACAGCAAAGCTCTGCTTTGGTGTCTGCAGGTACAGGCTCTGTGTGGGGGCAGCACTAAACCAGCTGAGTTTGCTAATTAACTAACTGCTGCCTTTCCTCCAGTGCAAACCCCAGAGCAGCTCCTGTGAGCACCCTCACGTCTCGTTTGGAAGTTCATCCAGAATGATCACAAAGTCCTGCAGGTAGAGCCTCACTCTTGCTCAGATGCCCTGACAAGAGCAAGGAATCACAATATTCCCACACCCAGGCACTGGCAAATTCCACTCCTGGTAAGAATTACCCCCATTTTTGACATAAAACTTTGCTTCTCATCATGACCAACCAACAGAAAAAGTAAACAAATTGTCTTTTTATTCCTCCACCAAATAAAAACGTGTAAAACCAGTTCTTAGGGTAAATGTTAGTTTTAGGTAATGTTGTGATAAAATTAAAAAGAGAAATTATCTTGTAACTCTGGAACTTAGGACCCAGCTCCATCTAATTTTGATTTCAAGGAGAACTCAGTTTTTCCACAAGAGCCGTGGCAATGTGCTTCAATTCAATGATGTGACTAAGAGAAGGCAAACATTTTGGAAAATAGGATCATTTCATTTTCAAACCACTCATGAGCTCACAATGTCCATTTGGGGAATTTTTAATGGAATTTTGCAGCCAGTGAAGGAAGAAAAACTGGCACTTTGGAAGCCAAACCAAAAGAGGAGAAATCCCAAATCTATATGAGGTTTAAATGGGTGTGGAATCTTCCAAAGGCTCTTCAGAGGAAGACAATCAAAATATAGAGTTAAATAAAGAAAACTGAGCTTAAGGAACAAGTCTGGGTTTAAAGAACTGGTCAGAGCCCTGGATTTGAGGAAGTAAAACACTTTTTAACCAATTCCTTCAGCATTTGATGGCTCACACCCTTTGTGTCCTGCACAAGTGCTGTTGGCACTACTGGTTGCCCTCCAGTGCTTGTGGTGGATACAAAACAAGGAGCAGTGGAAAGCAAACACTCACCAAGGCAAATTTAAAGCCTCGCAGGGAAGGCTGGACAGTGAGCTTGATACAGGCAGGGAGCAGGCTCAGGAATGTCACAGCAAAACTAAAGGATTGGGAAGAAAAACAGTTTTAATACATGAGTGACTACAGCCATTAACACTTCACTCTGCAGAGCCAGACCTGAATTCTTCAATGAGTCAAGGAGAACTGGGAGCTCTCACTTCTAAGAACATTTGAAAAGATATTTGAATCCTTTGAATTTGCAAATTTTAACTCAGTTTTAACCAAGCAGCTTAAATCGCTATATAAACAAGCAGGGAATTTTTCAGTCATAAGTATTCCCAGTATTTCTCCCTCATGACTTGGCAGAAAAATACAGTACAGGAAAGAACACAATTTGAGAAAATTTACTCCTCTTGCAAAAAATATTGCAGATAAAAAACTACCTAAGGCACTCCAGTTATGTCTTACCTGAGTTTTAGCTGAGTTCGAGGGGACATTATATTCTTTATCTTTATAAGGACACTTAGACTGCACCAAATATTGGCTACTTTATCCTGGAAGGAAATAAAAAGGTAATCAGTGATAATTATATATAATTACACTCATGTCTGTGGGAAAATGGGCCTTGGGAGGTGGGGATTGTTGAGTTTCTACCATGAGAGTGCAAATAACACTTGCAGGTGTACATCACATTCTCAGATGTACTGGGGATGACTCTGCTCTTCAAAAATGGAAAGTTTCAAGAGACCCAATTAAATCATGCTCTAGAATAAGTGAGAAATAGTTCTTCAGCACAAGAGATGACAACTTAACCCACGAGAGCAGACATTTTGTGTAGTTAAGGCTGTGAAAGTGTCCCTGAGTAAACCCTGGCCCAGGTGAATCCCTTCTCACTGTACCTGCCCGTGCTCGCTGCTCGCTAGCACTGACAGAGTTAACCCCCAATAAATCAAGAAGTCTAAAGACATTAGCACTTGTGCTAGGATCACTTTCAAAATTAAATTTGTAACTGCAGCTCTCCTGCTGGTGAAACTCATCCCCAGACAGCTGCTGGAGGCACAGCTGTGTAGACACAACTCCCAGCAGCAACTGAGCCCCGTCCGTCCCCGCTGCCAGCGCCGGAATCTGCCGGGGATTCCGGGGAGCAGAGCCCTGGCAGCACCAGCAACCTCCTCCTCACAGCCAGGCTGATTTTCCAGCCACCAGCAAGTGTTCCCGGGCTGCAAATGGGAACTGGCACACCCTGGGCTGCAAATGGGAGCTGCACAGAACCTGTCACACCCCAGGCCAAGTTACTGAGCGCTGCTTACGTGGACAAATTCTCGTTTTATCTCTATCAGCATCCAGCAAGTCACTGCCCTGAGCAGCTCAGAAAATATTTGGGCTAATATTAGACTAAAATCCTCCAGCTCTTTCAGACTCATTGGTTATTGTCATTTAAGGATTTTATTTTTAAACTTGGTACTGAATAAAAGGTGTGGTGAGCAAAATGATTCCTTTATAGATTCCAAATAATTCTCAAGGGAAAGGGTCATTGGTTTTTTTGGAGGTGTCTTTTTGGAGAGGTTGTTTGGTGTTTGTTGGGGGTTTTTAAATAAGCTAGCAGAGAATACACCAAGAACACTTCCACTGCCTTTGGTACATCAGCACTAACTTCTGGTGGAAAAAAAGTGCCAGTTGTGATATTATTTACATCTAAGAAAGATTAAAAGAATAATTAAGATTAATCAAACTATGTGAGAATTTGCTTTAATCCCTGTGACAACCTGGAAATTCAAAGCTTCATTTTCTGGGTTAAGCCTGAAATTGAGAATTTGCTGTAACAAGTGTAATATTGACTCATGCCTCAATTAAAACAGCAGCAACTCCCTGTGACCTGGGACATGAGAACCCTTTCTTTTATCCCAAATTCCTCTGGCATTGCCATTCAGTAAATGAGGAATTGAGTGACTGGATCAAGGCTCAGCACCTT
>VZTT01004926.1:6282-21976 GCA_013400855.1 Buphagus erythrorhynchus | reverse complement strand
TATTTAAGATTGTCTTCTTCCTGAAGTACAAAAGAAAAGAAATGATCATTCAAAGTCAGCATTAAAATTATATTTGCTGCTGAAAAAAGCAGTAAAATAATTATTTTATATCTGTGCTGCATATCAACAATAAGAGTGCTTGACTCGTATAAAATTTCCAAGTGAAAATAACAACCAGGGGAGTATTGAAGATGATGGGTCAGTGTGTGTGTTTGAAGACAGAGAGAGAAAGAAAATTCACTGGGAAATATTTTAGGACAACAAAAGAGTAATTAAAATTGTTCTGGTACCTAAAGAAAGAATCTAAATTAGTAGGATATATAAGAAAAAAAGAAAACGGAGTCTCATTCGATCAAGTCAGTAGGTGCTCTCTCTGAGCTTCAAAAGAGGTTGGAATAGAAAAGCAGGGGATTATCAAAGGCTCAGGAAATATGCAGTGGTGAATAGTGGAACTATAAATAAGAGCTTCCCTTCCTTGGTAAATATCTAAGCATTTCAACTTCCTTAGAAGCACACTGCAGTCACATCTTTTTAAAAAAAAAAAATTGAATTAAAAAATATGAACACTTTGGAAAAACAATGAGAAAGCTGAACAGTTTCAAACTGAGAAAGCATCTTTACTAGGAAGAAACCTATAGAAAGTGCACCCTCTTAGATATCTTATTACTTTTGCAGATATAGAAATTCCATCAGTTCTGTATCATACTGTTATTCCAGACACTTGATATGTTTTCATGTCAATGACTTATTTGGAAAAAAACTTGTGCCATCTGGGCTATTGAGGAGCACAGTTAGATTTTAAACACACACTTGGCAGTATTTCTACAGTAAATTGCAGTAGGTACCTGGATGTGAATATTCTACGTGAAGCACTGCGGAAGAATATAGAATAATTTGCTAATATTTCTTGATTGATGCAGTAACATTTTCCATTATTGCACTGTCAAAGGAAAGGATATTTAGGATAAAGGGAAAAGGTATTCATCAATTCAAGAGGAAAGTAACTTCTTTCAAGAAAAGGAGTTGAGGATAATGAACAATTTAACATATCTATTCATGGCCTTGTGGCTAAAGCTTTGGTTTTATTGTGTGCATGCATGGAAATATGGAGAGCATTCCATATTTCATATTCCATACTATGGAGCTCTCAGGACTGCCTGAAGATGCTGACTCTGCTCTTCTGCTGACATCTTCTTCAGATCCTTTAATGGATCATTAATGACCAAAATAACTTTTCATTAGATCCAAGGCAATATTTCAGGAGAAGAAGAAAAATATACTCAGAAAATACATTGTGTAACCACAGAAGACAAAATTCCTCATGCATGCATGTCCACTTCAGAAGTGGACTTCTATTTTTCAGTCATCTGAGTAAAAAATAGAAAGACCTTCAGTTTTTTCTCAAAGACAGACAAGAAATTATCAATCTGGCTGCCCTTCTTGGCAGGAAGTTTTTGATCAGTAGCCTGAAAATTGACACAGAATTTCAGGAATATTCTGGTTTTTTTTTTAATAAAAGGAAAAATCAAGTGTCTGTGTGGTTCAAACCCAGCTGGCAACCAAGCCCCACACAACTACTCACTCACTGCCCCTGATGCAAGATGGGAGAGAATCAGAAGAGTGGAAGTGAGAAAACTCATGGGAGGAAGACTATTTAATGGAGAAGGCAAAGCCACGCACATAGGCAAAGCAAAACAAGGGATTATTTCACCTCTTCCTGTTGGCAGGCAGGTGTTCAGCCATCCCAGGACAGCAGGGCTCCATCATGCATAATTGGTGATTTTGGGGGCATTACCACCCTAAATGTTCTGCCTTCTTTCTTTCTCCTCCACTATTTATATACTGGGCATGATGCCGTATGGTATGGAATGTCCCTTGGGTCAGCTGGGGTCAGCTGTCCTGGCTTCCAGCTTCTTGTGCACCCCAAACATGCTCACTGGTGTGAGAGGCAAAAAAGGCCTTGGCTCTGTGTTAGCCTTGCTGGGCAGTCACAAAAACATCCCTGAATTATCAACGCTGTTTTCATCACAAATCCAAAGCATGGCCGCATACCAGCTACTGTGAAGAAAATTAACTCTAACCTAGTCAAAACCAGCACAATGCTTTTTTGTTACCACTGCATTATTTTAAGAACAAGATTATTAAGTCCCAGCACTGAGGAGAAAATAATGGCATTGAAACTACAAAATTGCATTGGAGCAATTGCAATTTTGCAGTTGCTATGGAGCAGTTCTGGGTCTGACCTAGGACACTTTTTTAAGTGACATCTTTACCTTTCTGAGCATGTAAACAGACTCACTTTTAAAGAAGGCTTATATGGTAGGTTTTATTATTTTTCTTGTTCAGGACTGGGCAGTATCATTCACCCACTGTTTCAAGCAGAGACTGGGAAAGAACAGCAGAATTGTTTTCTGGAAGTGAACAGAAAGAGTAGTGGTACCTTTGTCCTGAAATTAGGCAGTGCTTTTTTGAGAGTTCACTAGGGTCAAGCTCTTCACAGGTGAATGTGGAAAGAAAAAGACATCACAATGACTCTCTGTCATCACCTGTCCTTCCACCATTGGAGAAATGTTCCTGCTGGAGGTGTGCAGTGCAGCTGTGGCAGGGTGCCTGTCTACCTGCCAGTCTTTTCTCTACAACTGAGGATCTGCCAGACTGTGAACACCACTGGGAAAATTTTCAAGGATTAAGAAAAAAGGTATCAGCATCACATTGCAATGATTTTGTGCTTAATTTCTTACATATGGTTCTCATCTACAGAGAAATGAACGTCACTGTTCAAGCAGTGTATTGAAAAATGGGATTATAAGGCTGTGATTCTACAGATGCCTACATTTGTGCCAGCCTTAGGAGATACTTGGTGCACATGTCAGCATATATCCATGTGGTACTTACTGAAACCCTTAATGTGTGGCTTTGAAACTGTATGCTGCACACTTGCTGAGCCCACAGGAAATCCTGCAGCTTGATATCAACTTTTGAAGACTTTGAAAAGGGGAGGGAAAAAAAGGAAAATACAGGGAAAAACATCTGTAAAAAGCTTGTTTTTTTATTACAGCATTGCCAAGGGAGCCAAAATCAATAGTAGTTATCCATTCAGCCTTTCATTCATGAATTCTTATGTCACAAATGAACTTAGTCAGATATATTCCAGCTGTTCATTTTATAAAACAATTATTATTTCTGTGAAAAATCGTTGGTGCCAGGTGAAGGGTTATGAGACATGAGCTGAAGAGAGCAATGGAAACAAGCACCACTGAGCTCTCTCTCATAGACAAGATACCATATAATCCTTTCCCCAACCTAATTGGAGGATCCTTGAACACTTGCTAGGCCTCCCTTCCTTCCTGCTGTTTGATGATTGAACAAGGATTTTACACCCCCTTGTGAGACACACTCAAAGCCTGGCCCAGGCAGGTTTCCTCCATACACCTTCCCAAGTGCCTTGCAGGGGAGTCTGCAGCAGCCAGGCAGCTGAGTGAGGCACTGTGCTGCTTCCTATAGGCATTTTCAACTTATTCTTTCTGAAATCCTATTCAAAATATCTATTTTCTGAGAAAGACCTTGGAAGTAATTCTGTAGAACTCTTGCACTAGCAGCTACCTCACTGAAGCCATGTGTTTTGAGAGATGAACTCAGCCACCAGATATTGTCTTTATGTTCTCCTGTCCCTGGCTGCTGCTGGGTTAGCACTGTCTTATTGGTATTGGTACAGCTGAAGGCATAGCTGGGGTGTGCAGATAACCAGCAAATTAAAACAAACAATTACTATTACAGAAAGTAGCTGTATTTGAGTGTTTATTTGATAAGAGAGAAACTTTTTCTCCCAACAGAAGTTTTCTTTAAAGAAAAGATACTAGAGGCTTGCTGGATTTCATGCCATTCTTTTATTGCAGTTTTCTTTTGGGAAATGTTCCATGGCTTATTAATATTTTCAAAAGCTTTAATTTTTGTCTAGAATTCCTTTTAATCAAACATGCTGAGGATGGAAATCTTAAGAGAAAAGAGTGACTGGATTTTATTTTTTTTCTGCTACCCTGACCAAACAGATGAAGGATGAGTCATTGACAGGCCAAAAACCTGTTCAAAGGGAATGCATCAAGCCAGAAGGGCTTCCTAGTGAGCAGGTACATAAACACGATGCTTGTTAAGAGATACTAGACAAAAAATCCTTAAAAGAAATGTAGAAACACTGATGCATTGCCTCCTCCTCGGGGATACTGTCCACAGATGAAGGAAAAAATTCGGTTCATTACTAGGTGGTACACATGCTGGAAAGGTAGGAGGACAGGGCTAAAGAAATAAGTGGAGTGGATGGAAGTGATTGTGATGTGGTACGACAGCCAGGCAGGCAGGCAGGCCATCCTGGGCAGAAGGTGCTGTAGAGTAGTTGCTATTTTCTCTCTCTTGACAACTCTGTAACACAGCACAGTGCTCTTACACTGCCAGAAAGAACACCTAAAACCATTAACCATCCATCAAAACACCTGAAAACAGCAGAGACAACCCAAATTTTCATGTGAAATGTAGCAACATGAATGAGGTATCTGCAAAACATTTACATCCAAGTAGGACACATTCTTCAGAGGATGTTAAAATTGTAGGAAAATTCAGGTTGGAAGGGCCCTCTGGGGGTCTCCAGTCCAAAGCACAAGACTTTATTTATTTACATTCTGAAAACATCCACAGACCAACTTCAGTCTTCCCAGACAACATGAGCCAATGCCTGCCTGTCCTCACAGAGAAAGAGTCCAGTCTAAACCTCACTTCTTTCAAGTTATTTCTGTTTTCTCCCATCCTCCTACCAAACATTTCTGGGAGCAGCCTGACACCATCAATTGTATCCAGCAGATCTGTCCTTCCCCAGTCTGTCTGCCTCCAGACTGTGTAATTTCAGAAACTCCCCCAGCCCTAATTCTGGAATTGTCACAAGTCCTTGTTCAGTTCTTCATGGTCCCTGCTGCCCCCTTCCTCCAGCCCACCTGGGTCTCTGAATGGCATCTCTGTCCCTGAATATATTGACTGCTTCCCCCACCACAATCCAGTTTTGTGTCACCTGCAATGCCAAGGATAGTGTGCTCTATTGCCTTCTTCAGGTCATTAATAAATAGGTCATACAGGAAAGGTCCCATCAAAGATCCCTGTGGTACTCCCTAAGTTACTGAGCACTGCCCATAGATCTCTACTCTCAAATCAATTATCTAGAAAGATTTTTTTACCAATCTGCTTGTCCACCCATCCAGACCATAAATTCTCAACTTGTATACAAGATGGTTATGGGAGACATTGTTAAAAGCTATGCTAAATGCAAAGTAAATGCCATCCACTGCTCTCCCCAGCTGGTCAGATATCACAGAATCAGAACATTCTGAGTTGGAAGAGACCCACAAGGATCAACGAGTCCAAGTCTTAAGTGAATGGCCCATGATACTATTTACCTGTGCCAATCTCTGCTGACAGTCACTTTCTTCTCCACATGCACAGAAATGTACTGCAGGAGGACTCACTCCATAAATTGTGTGAAAGCCCTGCATCAAGAAGTTATTCCCAACACCCACCAGGAATCTTTGATGGTTTGGGTCTCATTGTATTGCCTTTTCAGGGTCTGGCAGACCCCAGGAAACACCAGGGTCTGTGGTGCAGTGACTTTCATGAACTGTTTAAAGAGGATGTCAACAACTTTGTCTTCCAGTTTGGACAGTTTGTGAAAAACTGACACCTTAAAGACACTTTTCTTGGCCTCTCTGCTGACCCTGACCTGCAAGCTCTCACCCAGATTTCTCTCCATTATGTACAATAGCTGCCTAAATCCAAGCTGCTCCTGCTCCTAGAGCTCAACATCCTTCCTTGTGCCCTTTCCCTGCTTGTCTTCCCTTCTGTACATACATTAGAGGCTGGTGTTCCTTCACCCTCTGTGACCACTCCTGAGTTCTCTCTTGTTCCCATTGTCCTTAATCCTTTGTTTTCTACCTCTGTCTACTGTTTTCTTTTTAATCTTGGTCTGCAATCTGTCCCTCCCATCATTCCTTGTTTAAATGTCTCCTTAGCAGCTTAACAAGCCTGTTGGTAAAGTTGTCCTTGCTCCTCTTTTTCAGGTGGATACCATCTGTTTCTAGCAGTCTGCCATCTTCATAGAGGATCCCATGGCTGTAAAAGTGACCTCTCTGAGGCTGAGACCTCCTGCCTGAGGAGATGCTGACCTGCAGACCTGCATCCTCCCTCACATCTTGCTCTGGATTGAAGCCTCTGCTGTGCTGGGGCAGTTGATCCTGTGGATGATGGACACTGTGCCCTGTGGGGCATCATCTCCATGGCCATGTACCTTTGCTGCCTTCCTCCATTTCCAGGCCCCTTCTGTGCATCTGTTCACACACACTGCTGTGTCTGCCTGCTGCGCTGTGATTTATCATCAGATAACTTCTTCCATTTGTGGAGGCATAATCATAACGGCTTACATGTACAACAGACCATGTGAAAACAAATTCTGTGTGATGTAAACATTCCACAGCTATTTCCGTAGACAAAGAGAAACACATTTGCTACACACTGAGTTTCAATAAGGATCTGAATTGTCTCGCTGTGAAGCTCAGCTTGAGACTAAAGTTGAGATATTTAATTGGCAATGCCAAAAGAAAAAAGCAGTGTGGAAATTACTTTCTAACTCGGAAACAGAGGATAAAGTTAGTGCTTTTCAAGTAAAAAGAGAAAAAATAGCAATAAGGTAATGTATGAAGGTTTTCAGATCCATGTAAAAGGATCAGAGCTATGACTGTTATTTTCCCTTGCAAATGTTGAACAGAGGCATGAAGGAGGCAATAACAATTAATTAAAACTTTTGAGTCCAAGCACGATTGTCATTCATAAGATGGCTCATTTTGGTCTTAGAATACACACAAGAATATGAAGCAAAATGTAAGTAAATCTCTGCAGTATCTAAGCAGCCATTACTTCTAATTGCAATTGATTTTCCCCTGTACTCATTATTGATCCATGTGATGTATGCTACAACTCACATTTTAATATTTTTAAAAAATTGTTAGTTTCCTTGCCAATCAGCCAATTGTTAGCTCATTTATCTCTCTTTTTTTGTTGTTGTTTTGAAAACACCATTCCTATTCATCAGGATATTCAATATAAAATAATCAAGTACAGTTTTAAATGGTGTGAGTACCAAGGAGCAGGAAATGAACATAAACTGTCAGCTAGATGAATTTGGAAGAGAATGTATATGAAGACTGGAATTTCTTGCCATTCTAACTCAAAGGTTCTATTTAGAAGCTGCTGTCCATCAGAGAGGTGAAGAATGTTTCACTGTGTTTGTGTTATAAATGAATTCTGCTAGCTTCACTTTTGACAAGCATACTATTTCTTATTACTGATTCCCTTTCTGTTCTCTTTCTTAACAAGAGATACAAAATACAGTTTAGTGCTTATTAAGCACTTGATAAGTACAGTGTTTGCACAGTGTAAGCATTTACATACATAGTACTTGATTTTTGTTGGAGTTGTTTTGCATCATTGTGCTGCAGCAACATTAGAGGGCTGAACACAGCCAGGGACCCTCTGGGATGTATGTTGCACAAAATACATTTTAAGTGATGATTACTGGATCAAAGAACTTACTGCCATCTGTTATATTCTATAGATAGTGCAACTTACAGTGTCCCTCAGAGCTCTATAATAGAACCAGATCCTGTAAATTGATAAGATTCTACAGCATCTCATGTCCTGAACTTGCTGTGTGTGATTTTTTGTAAAAAGCAATTGAATGTATTCATTACTTGTAAAATAACTTCAGTCACAAAATATAAGAAGATATGTGAAAAAATATGGAAACATAATGAAGAGTGACATGATAGTGCTACATTTAAAATATTTTCAAGAGCAACAGGGAACAGAGCACATATATGTATCCAAGTTTTTATTTTTAATTTATTTGAAGTACTAGTAATCTAATCAAAGGACCGCAAATAGCTCTTACCAGTCAATATTAATGCTTTTGCAATGTAAAAAAATACAAAGCCTAATCAACAAAAACTTGTGCTGGAAAACTTACTCCTATCTCACCCCTTACCCTGGTGTGATGCTCCCCCTTCCTGTGTGCCACTAGGATGAGAGAATGACAGTTTTAGTCCCTTCAAGAGGAAATGGGGAGGATTACAAGTTGTTCATATTCCTTCCCAGCCTTGTATCTACTTGGGCTATTTTTGTGTTGCTTTGTTGCTTTTTTATTTTTCCTTCCCCCCACCTCCCCACCCCCCCAGTGTCTTTTTTCCTCTCAGGGGCTCCCAGTTGAAACCAGAGAGCGGCAGAGTTGCCTTGCCCAGCCCCAGGTGCCCTCAAAGGCTGCTGTTTGTCACCTGCTGACTCCCAGCTGGTCACAGGGCTGTGCTGGAGGTCACAGGGTGAAGATAAAACTGGAGAGGCCACAGGCACTGCTCCCCTTGGCAACTGGCAAAGCAGACTGCCAGGGTGGTGCAAGGTCTGCAAAATCATGTGCTGGGATGTATAAAAAACCCTCTGTCTGATTATCATAATTCAGAACAGCTAAAGAGGGTATGTGAGGATAGGATAGTGATTTCTTCATAAATTATAATGTTGTTTATAAATTGCTTATCATTTATTCATATAATGAAAATACAATAATATATATTAATATTAGTCCAATTCCTTTTTTCTTTCAAAGGACTTCTGAACTAATGTCTTTAATTTTTGTTGTTTTCATGAAGAAACCTTTCACCTAATGATGGCTTGCAGTTTCTATCCTCTCATTAGATGCTATTTAAATCCTTAGCTGTACATATTACAGTTAAACACGATGACTCACAAAAACCTAGGGCACAGATAGTAGGCAGTTTCAAGGCTGGGCCCCCAACCAAGAGCTGAATTTTCCCTTATAACATTGAATTAGCAAATTCAGGTTCTCAGAAGTCCAAGTAAGTTCTTATGTTCTCAGAAACTGGCAAATGGGAGGGTACATTAATGAGCAAATGAGTTTTATACAGTTTTAATTAATTCTTCTCTTTATTTCAGAGAAAACACTTTTTCCCCCCTGCTTTCTCATATACTGTGGCTGAAAAAGTCTATTCCTCAAATCTTATAGTTTCTCATGCATCTCATCCCAATGCATTGTTTACTCCCCTGAAGAAGGTCTGTTTCTTTAGATTGCTATATATGCAGTAGAAAATACACACACACACAGACACTTGTTCTCCTCTTGACATTCACTGTTATTCTCTCTGCATTGTAAACAAACCAGCTTCCAGCTTTAAAAAAGAGATTTAGTTGTGGAAGAAATATTTTCCTCCTGTAGTCTGCAACAGGAGTTATGACATCTTCTGTGATCTGTTTCTGTAAGGAAGAAAAGTAAGTGAGGTGTGTATTATGGCCTACCACTGATCTAAAGATGGTTAAAATCATCCAAAATTACCTGCAGAAGGGGTTGATGACATTTTAGATGAACACAGAAACCTCAGAAACTTCAGGCTTAAAAAGAAAATAGAAGGAAGAAATATTAAAAAAAAAATGATACCAACCAAAACCCTGAAGAAAAAAAAAATTTGGAAATTAGAATATTTCTCAGAACATTAGCTTGATTAATTTCTTATACTCCCCACATTTTCTTAAGCTGCAGCTAAATTTCAAAAGCACTGTGATGTTCCTTTTCTCTGTCTTTTAAGTAGATGATTTTCATGCGGTTAGGGAACAGCTCAATGGGCTTTGCTGTACAAAACAGATTTGAAAGACAGAAGGGAGATAAATCCATTAATTAGGGTGTTCTTTGCTTCTCTAAACCACTGGAAAGCAGGCAGTCTGTCAGGAATTTCTAAGGGCCATGAGTTAGATGGCCAATGTCCTAAATAATTTAATAATTTAATTTGTTTGAGTACATATCCAAATCCCTGCTACAGACTGAAAATACAAAATGACCTAAAATCATTCCTTGTTTTCAGGCACCACTATATCCCCAGTCCCAGCTAAAGCAGGATAGGCAGCCTTACAATTTTTTGATGCTGATCATTGACTCTAGGAACAATCCTCTGCACTTTGGACAGTGATTCAGTGATTTCCAGGCCTTCTGGGCACATAGAAAGGCAAGTTTCTTCTGTGGCCCTGGAAGTGTTTGAGGCAGGCAACTGTACTCTTTAACTCCTTACTCATGTATGCTAAGAATAACTTCAAGCAATGTTAAAGTGGACTAGAAGAAGCTGAAATGCTATCCTTAGACTTGCAGTGGTTTATATATTTTCTTTTTTGGCAGCCCTAGCCCTTCTCAAGAGGCTGCTCTTGGTCACCTGCTGATGCCTTGCCTCAGTTGGCTCTTTAACCCCTCATGGCACTCGCAGGGTTTACACTAAAACAATGGGGCAACAGCCCCCTCACTAACAGACAGATGTTTAATCAGCTCAGGCCAAGACATGTCTTGAGATCCTGCTCTGTCAGGTCAGTAGAAAGCCACAGCCTTTTACTTGTACTGCCTCCAACACAGATTTTATGCTTGGTAAACATCACTGTCTTATAAAAAAGGAAAAAGAAAATATGTCTCAAATAGAATGGATTAACATTCTATTTACATATTTGTAAATTATTTGAGCTCTGACAATACTTCCCTGTCAGATATGGAATAGTTTGGGGCCAGCTAGTCTAGAGATGAGAAGTTGTGCTGGGCTTATTTCAAGCTTGTGGTAAAGATAAAATGAAGGAAAATTGTCTATTTTCTTAATTAATATAAAACCACATCTACCAAGATTTTTCTAAAAAGGAGGAAGTGCACTATACAAGCGTACCAAATTCCTTGTCCTTGTTTTAATCATAAACAGGTGACATGAACAAGTTAGTATGGTTCCAAAAGAATCAAATCTTACAAGACAAATATAAAGTGCTAAAAGAAAATTTTTTTGTATGACAAGGCAGAAATGAAGATAAGAGGATAGGAAAATAGAAGTGTTATATCCCATATAGGATGAAAATCAAAATACTAGAGAATTTCAGAGCAAAGGGTACACATACACATCTTTGTTAGGCTTCTCCCTAAACAAATCTTACTGTGGTGTATTTTGTAACTTGTAGGAACCAGTCTAGTCCACAGAGGCTGGGCACATAAGGAAATGCAGTTCTGTTAGTGATGATGATGCCTTGAGATTTTATCCTTTGTATTTTCCAACCCTGTGTTGCATTAGTGCATAACTCTAAACTCCATATAAAGTGTTAACTATTGTCTTCACACTTTGGTCNATAGACCAAATTTATATCTGTCTGAAGAACTCTTGACTGTCATCCATCTTGGGTGTACCCTCTGTTCTAGGTAGCCACTCCAAGGCATCAATGATAAGAATATTTTCTGGTTACTATATTTCAGTTTTCATCTTAATGTTTTCACAAGTCTAGTTTACACTAAACAGTGCCATAAATCAGGATTTTTTGTGAAAAGCAAAAACTTTCTATAGATACTAAGAAAAAAAACCAGCTTCCACATAGAGAAAGGTTATTTCAAAGTTTTCTGTAACAGAGGCCCTTTTCTCTAAAAGTGCTGCCTAGCACTGGAGGATGGATAGGAGTCAAATGTAGCACAGTAATTCCAAAATGTTAATGTGAACTATTTATATCTCAAGCAGTGTAAGCAGAAGTCAGAGATCACAAGAGGTCTGAGGAAAGTAAGTTTTTTATGTTACTGAAATGCAGTGAATTGGGAGCTCATAATTCTCTCAGACACCTGAGCTCACAGATTTTAGTCTCCTCTGGGGAGAAGCAGATTCTGTTCTCAGCCAACTCCATATTTTCATTTATTTTTGTCCAGTGCAAGGCTAGCAAATACCCTGCTGGAAAAATCTTTCTTTTCTCACTGTAATGTCTTAAAAATTCCTCAAGATTTTCCTCATCACTTCAACATCCTTTTGCTGTCAAAGCTTTATTTCTTGTTTTTGCCATGCAATTACTGTCATTATCTCTTGTTTCACACCTAATATTTGGACTAAATTAAAGCAGTATCTTCCCCCTCACTAATGATAAACTTCTGCTTACTGTTTCACCTGTAATAGTGCTATGTTGAGAGGATTCACCCTGCTGAAGTCTCTGGTGGCTTGCTCCTTATCTCTTTCAATAGGAATACACCACTGCTGCATGTCCTGCTCATCAGTGCCTTGGTTTGAACACCTTAATTCCAGGCCTGTGCCATGAGTTATAGGTAAGACACAGTGGTTGGAAATCGGGGTGAATCACCCCATGGGTGTCTGGGGCCATTTCTGATGCCACTTGGCTGCCAGCTTCCAGTCAAGGAGGTCCATGGTCTCGGGTGGACCAATGATGTAAATCCAAGTGGATGTCTTGAACACAAGAAATTGTCTCAAATGTGTCTAGCTACTGATGTGACAGCACTGGGTCTTTCTTGCAGTATCATAAGGCATTTGTCTGGCCATTTACCTAAAAATGACCTTTGAGTCATACCTGGACCTGTGGCAAGAGGAAGACAAATGGTATTCTGATTACAAGACAAATGGAAGGCTTCCTGACGTGAAGTAATGTTTGCTTAAAAAAAAGACCCTCACAATCTATCTGTAATAGAATCTTTAATAGAATAAGTTAGATTGCCTGAGTCCTTAAGAGGTGCCTTCTCAGGTAAGGGTCTTGTGGGAATGAATCAACATTCAAAGTTTCATTAAAACAGCTGGTCAAAATCTGCATTTTTACTAATTCAGGTCTCTTACTAAGTGTGTCAAAATCTGTTCTTATTCTTTTGTACCGTGCCACAAGGAGGTAGAGGTGACTGCTGCTTAGAAAATGAATAGGATTTTCCCTTTTCCTAAGTTGTAACTTCTGGACATTTTTCAAGATTGTGACCCACTGTCATTTGCCTCCTGTCAGTGAGCCAGATTTTCTTTTATCTTTCATAGACTTTCAGGCAGAGGTTCATAAACCTGCTCAGATTGCTTTTCTCAAGAATAGCTGTCAGACACACAGCCAACAGAGATTACTGTGTTTTTATTGGATTGAACAGATCTGCGGCATCAGAAGCACTCTTGTCAGCAGTCTTCATGCTTTTTAAAGAAGATTTAAGAATGACACCATGTCTCCACATCTCAGATTCTATTTTATTATCTGTGAGGTGTCAATCATTCACCTTCAGTCAGTTCATTTATATTACGTGGAGTTGAGACCTCCTG
The DNA here is from genome assembly GCA_013400855.1 of Buphagus erythrorhynchus. Lineage (NCBI taxonomy): Eukaryota > Metazoa > Chordata > Aves > Passeriformes > Sturnidae > Buphagus > Buphagus erythrorhynchus. The sequence goes on along the minus strand of VZTT01004926.1, from coordinate 8,816 downwards.
TGATGTCTAAAAGTTCAGCTCTTCCAACCTATCCAATGTGCAGTTAAAATCCAACTCTTCTAGGTCAGATTCCTCCACAGAGGAGGAATCTTTTACCCAAAAGTCTACGTTTTACTTTGTCATCAGTATTTTTAAATCAAACCCTTGCTTTTTCACATATGAATTATACTACATCACAAGAGAAACTCACATATACTGCATATGCTGAGTGTCCTGAAGCAGATGATCCATATCCCAGGAGCTGTCTCCATCTCAGAGCCTTTTCTGACTTTTGTAGTTCTTCATGGAGCTGGGATTACCTGATTCTATTCATCCAGAGTTCTTCTGTGTCTTTCAAGGATTTTGTATACTTACACATATTCATGAAAGCCTTCCTGTTAAAAGCATTTATGCTTTTTTTTGGCAAACAAACTTTAAACAGCACTTTCCTTATCTACTATGTATTTTCTTGCTCACCCTTTTTCTGGGACAGTCTGTTTCTGTCCCCTCAGTTAATTCCTTTCTCCTTCACCCAATCACAGCATAGTGCTGGGGACATTTTTGGTGTTATGGGTGATACAAAGTACTCAAAAAATTGTTTGCAGAGGAATTGCATTCACCTTTTTTTTTGTAATTTTCTTACATCTGCTTCTGAAAATTACCAATCTGTTCTGACTCAAGAGGTTCAAGTGGTGTGCAGTCAGTGTGGGAAAGGCACAGAACATACTCATCAGTAGTGAAGATGGAATTTACAGACTAGTGACCAAACTAATGTTCCATTAGGGTTAAGTAGATTAAAATAATCTGATTTTAATCACCCAGGTTCTTACAGAGAAGTTGACTGGTCAACATCAATTCCCACAGAAAACGTGTTCTTTCTGTGTTGTACACACTGATCCAGGTGCCACATGCCAGTGTGTTCCCATCTCCTGCTGAAGCACTTGACTGCTGGTGCTTTCACAGGGAGTTCATGATGCTCATCATCCTCACACAGGCCTCTGCTTTCTGTAGTGGGAGCCAGTTCTGCTCACTTCTAAATTCCTAAGTCCTTTATTGGATATGCTATTTAACAGCAGGTAACACTAAAATCTGGCTTTTGTCTTCTGGCAAAAGTGTCTTTCCTTAGCAGTGAATAAGTGCCATAGTGAAAACTGGTGCTTTAAAATTTGAATGCCTGTTTTCCTACTCCCTATGTTGGATGCTTGCTACAGAAAGAAGGGAAATAGCAATAATTATGTGACATTAAAAAGCTACTTCTAAAATGGGACAGATAAAACTTTTAACATGATGTCACTGTTCAGGTCATCTGATCTTTTCTTGCCATCGTATCAGGTCTCACTGATTCTGGTGGCTGTAACCTGGAATGAACACTGCTGGGGGAAGGCTGTAAAGTAACAGATTTTAACTCACCATGGATAATTTCCCTTACTAATTGCAAACTAGTTGCATCAACTAGTTGTTAATGCTACAAAAAAAATGTTATTTCACAAGATTTTGACATTTTTCTTTCTAATTCCTTTCTTGTAAAGGCTGTTTTTATCATGCCACTGCTTTTAGCATACTGCAAAGAATGGTCATGAAATTAAACCTCTAGGTAGCAAGGTAAAGTAAATAATTAATTTTACTTTTGGGGAAGAAAAAAGATTTCATCTTGCAAAACACTGGAATTTATATGTATATATTTACATTTTTTAAGACATAGGTAAGTGTGCTGTCTCTGAATAATATCCCCATGCTTCTACTTTAGCAGGCTCCTGTATCCAACCTCTAGGATGTTGAATCAGACACAAAATAATTACTTTTCTGACCCTTTGGGCTCTAATTGGTTTCCTTTAATGAGTTTAAGAATGCTGGCTTGCACATTTTCTGGGAAGCCCTTCTGGTATAAATGGTGTGTGTCTGCCTTTCAGGGACAGATGCTTGAATAGTCAAAGTACTGTCTGAGCTGACCTTTGCTGAGTCGCATAAAGATGGTATTTATTGGTTGAAGCAGAGGCAGTGAGTGCTGCAGTAAAATGGAAGGTTAACCAAATTTTCTTTTTGGGTAGCTCCCTTGCTTTCCTTCACTCTTCTGAATTATGGTAACCATTACAAAGCACCTGTGTAAATTGGACTTTGCTGGATTCTGCAATTTATCCTGGTGCAAACACACCAAGGTTGAATAGGAATGTGATAATTGTCCAAAATATAGCCATGAAAACCTCTGATTAATGAGATGAGGTGTCTAAAACAGAATGATTCATGCTGTAAAAGCTGTGGATGTGCTTAATTGCATCTAATTGTATTCTCTTTCTCAGATTTACTAAGAAAGCCAAGATGATTCCCTCTGCTTTTAGGAGCTGGTTGATGAAGGTATAATTGCTGATGTGCTGACAAGCAGCAGAACTAAATGATAGTCCAGTTTGAGCAGAGATGCACAATTTTCACTTTAAACATGCCAATCAGGTTTTACTTCGATGTGTCTGCTAGAATTTCACGTAATTGGCATAAATAAGAACAGGGAAAAATTTGTTTACAAGAGGTGAATATTTTCCTCAGATTTAAATGTACACACT
>VZTT01004924.1:89432-99589 GCA_013400855.1 Buphagus erythrorhynchus | reverse complement strand
TTATCTCTAGCATTACTACAGCACTTTCTGTGTTGAAAACTAAAATGTGCACTGATTATTTTATACCATTTGACTCAACTAACAGTCGGCATTAGTCAGGTGGGAGTCTGACAAAGTTAATCAGTATTCACAAGACTGAACACATCCATTCTAGAAGAGTCAGGCCAAGTATTTGTTGGAATAAGACAATTACACAGTATGCACATCAAATCTTAGAAAGTTCATATGCATGATGACTTTATACATAGCAGAAATCAAAGTCAAAAAGATAAAAGGCACCTGCAGAGTTTTGCTCTCAAAAGGAACAGAAGGCAATTGAAAAGATTCCCAAAGGAAGTATATGATACAGGTCTTTGGCTAACAAAACCTTTCTTATTTTTAATTAACTGGCAAGTTTTAAAACCTGTGCATAGAATTCAAACAATTCCAGTCATTCAGCCAATGTCATTCAAGCCAGAGTGACAGAGTTAGTGCAGAAAAGACTCAGGAGTAAGGGAAAGCTAAATTATAAACTACCTTTAGGCAACTATCTTAATTCAAAGTATCATCAGGATGATTATTGGAAGAATTTGGAATTTCTAATTTCTGAACAACATTAAGTCAAAAAGTTAGAGACAGGATGAGAACCCATCATCATTTAAGTACTTTCCAAAGGAAAGACAATATTAATGAGTCAGCAAGCAGGCAGCCAACCTCTCCTGGTGGATATCAGCTTTTTAGCTAAAATGACTGGTTTATTTACTTTGTACTTAACCTAGTAAGGTTTAAAGCAAGGCTGTACAAAGCACATCCAATCATTAAGAGCCTTCTACAAGAATTATTTTCTTCTTGTATTCCATTATGCCGAACAGGAATTTTAAGAAAATAAATCCTGAGTGTCTTACCATGGCCCCACTGAAGGCAAGGAAAAGATTTGTGATACATTTCATGGAGTAAACTCAAGAAGTACTACAGCTTTACAGTGCAAAGTTTAAAATACTCAGAGCAACACATCATCCTTTCACTACAAAGCAAAAAAAGTCTGTTCATTGACAACTGCAAACTGCAATTACACTGCAAATTGCAATTACATTCACAAATCTAGTTTAACACCAGCTCAGCTTTTGATCACAACATATGGCTTGACTCTACTGCTTGCATACTTTAAGTCTAGTCACAACAATATTTTGGAAAAAGTTATCCATCTGTAACATATGGAATTAATCCTGTCACTTATGCTGGCTTTGTCATCACATCACAACACTGCAATGAGCACAGCACTAAGCCACCACATTAGGAATCTGTTGTTCTTTTTTTTATTAACAGGACAAAATAACTGACGTTCTTATACTTCATANTTGAGATACATGGACATGAAAGGAGTAAAAAAGGAACAGAAATGATACTAAAAGCATCTCAATTTAATTTGGCAAGGAACTTCAGCCATGTACAATGAAATTGTTCATATATAATCAATTTCTGTAATTTACTCACAAAACCTTTTTTTGCCTAAAGGTTTAATCTCATAGCTTAGGCTATTTTATGCAATTCCTCACTTGCAAGTAGAATAATAGAAAAGACCCATTTTAGCTTTTGCAATTGGAGGGAAAGAGAAACTGAAAAGAACCTAAATGTATCAAGAAAAATAGTACTCAGGTCTCCATCCCTGTTTTAAAAGCAGTCTCACTCTGGCATTCTCAGTCCTAAGACTTTGCAGAACTTGTCCAAAAATGAGTGGAAGCACCTGGCTGATTCAGTCTTGACCTTCCCTGCAAGAGTACTGAGGTACAAACTTCATCTCCAAGTCCTACCTCAGGCTGTTGCTCCTTTTGCATTCCTGCAGTGTAGGCTTATTTTCACCAACCAACCACACGAGAACTGCAAGAAGTAAAAAGAAATGGGAGAGAATTAAAAATTAATGGCATAACCCAGAATACATGCTCAAGAAGAGTCAGGGGGGAAAAAAAAGATGTGCCTCTACAGTCCCTAATAAAGGCTGAAGTAATAAAAGCAGCAAACTGAAGAGGCACAAATGTCACCTCTTCAACTCTACTTCCATTAAAAGAACCACAACAAACCAACAGCAACTCTCCCAGCAGTAGGTAAAACTAGCCTGTTTTAGTATGATTCTTGAGCCAGAGCACAGTTTCTGCAACAAAAATCTTGCTCAACTTAATCAGTAGTTCTGTTTTGTCCATATGCGCTACATCAAGACAGTTTTTAGGCGGATTTTAGGAATCATCTATATTTCTAGGAGTTCACTGCCGCACAGAATAGGAGAGCAGTCAATCTTAATATTCAACTATAGTCATACATGTTGTTTTATCTGCATCATGTGGCCACATATATTTATAAATATGCCAGGGTTAGAAGATCAGTCAGCTAGTATCTGTGTGATAAACCTGTGAAACTAGGTTTTCAAACCCTTAGTGAATGGTTTCCATGTTTCAGTTTAACAATAAGGATGAAGGAATCTTACAAGTGCAAAGTTATCCCTGAAGCTGGCAGAGTGCTGTAACTGGACTTCGGTGGTACTCTAGACGTGATTACACAAGACACTGAATGCATGACTAGTGCTCATTCTGCTTATTCTCACTGCCATCCCACTAATATTGAAGCACTCACAGAAAGTGCTGCTTCTTTACTACAGCACTTTGGGTTACCTCCATTTGAGCTATTTCATAGTAAATGTGAACAGTTTTTGATTTTATTAAATAAAGAGAAAGCAATCCTGAAAAACTTATTAATAGAATACATTTGCAGTCCCACTCTGAGGAGTGGACAGACAATTTTGGCTCCAGCCCTATGGTCAGGTAAGGCTGGAGAAAAGCTGGCTGGCATCTGGGTGACAGCATACTTCAGCACACAAAATGGGATGACAAGCTTCCCCCTTTCCCAAATACAACAGTCTTCTGCAGTCGGATTAGGGCTCTGCATTCTGGTTTCCAGAAAGCCATTTTGCTTTCTAGCTTTGCTTGAAAGACATTTCTTTAAAAGAGTATTTGCCTGGCCATTATGAAGTAACTGAGTGCAATTCTGTCCACTGGCACGTCTCCCGTCATGCAGCAGAGGGATTTCAGGAATTTGTGCCTTCTTGCTGTCCACTGCTCACAGTCAGCCAGCAAACTGGAGATCAGAGCTGCAGGCTGGGCAAGAAAAAAGTGCAACGGCCAAGATTCTGGCTTCTGCATGGTCTCTGGAGCAAAATCACCATGAAACCCAACAGATCCCCACAGCTTGAGCAGGCAACAGCTACAGACAATTCCTGAATTGCGAGGCAAACACCTCATTAAAACAAAAAAATACACACTGCACACAGTCCAAGAGGTTTATTACAACAAGCTATTCAAAAACATGCAAGAAGTCTTTACAGGCAACATAAGCACTCCAGTGGTTTTGCTACAAGGCACAATATCATTTTAAAACCAGGACCTTCTTGCCTTCCAAGGAGTCAAGTCAAGGAGACCTGGATGTCAGAATAAGCTGAAATGGCAGGTGAAGCTGAACTGTTCTTCTGCTTCAGTATTTCCACAATTTATGAGTGGTACAGATAGATCTAAAGCAGTACAGCAGAAGGAAACCCCTGCTTTGAGACCTGCAACCTGACTGGGACACACCAGTCCACGGACATCTAACTGCAGGCAGTCTGTCGGTTTTGTGAGCTTAAGTAAACTCAGTGCCTCTTTTTGTCCTGTCTCGTCTCTGATAGACTTGTTTAACTACTTGTTGACTTAGACAGTAAACTACACTGGAAAGCAGGCTCAGTTTTAAAAAAACACCACTTTTTCCCTGCCACTCTACCAAGCCATTTTTAGTTCAAATGATCAAACAGCTGCAGGAAGAACTGCAGCACTAAAACTTGAGGAACAGCATGAAGCAGAGATGCTGAAACCAACTGCCTTCTGAGAAAGTACTTGTTCAACTACAGCATCATTGAGAGTGTACCAATACTCTGATGCTCAGCTCTGGGCTTGGTTCTCAACTGGTTTGTGTGCAAAGTACCACAGTGTTTTTCTGTCCATGAATCAGCTGGCCCTAAATACAACTTGAAGTTCTAAGCTTGATTAAGGCCTGCTGGCATTTGAAAACATGTCTCTTATCTACAGAATATTCTTTAAACTAACGAACTGCAAGTTTTGTTTAAAGAATAAACTCCTGTACAAAAGCACTACATGGTATTTTTTCCCACCAAGTGACACTTTAAAAAAACCTCACCCCATTCTCACCACTAACTAAATTATATGTCTAATACTGGTGGGGGTGGGGGAGAGATCTTTGAAGTTTACTCATGCTAACCAGCACTGGTTTTTAACTGACCTACATCTTTGGAGAAAACAGGCTGTTTGTTTCCAGCTTACTGTTTCCTGCAGTTTCCAGCTCCAGCCTCTGCAGAGAATCCATGGACCAGTACTTCCATGGCCAGATTAGAGAATGGGCAGCCACAACGACAGGCAAGTCTAACACCATTTTCTTCTAGGCCCTTGGGAATCTCATGAGGTTTAGTAAGTGCAAGGTGTTACACCTGGCTTGGGGCAACCCCCCATTGTCAATACAGACTGGGGGATGAAGTGACTGAGAACAGCCCTGCTGAGAAAAACCAGGGGGTGCTGGTGGATGAGAGGCCAGACATGACCTGGCAATGTGCATTTGCAGCACAGAAAGCCAACTGTGTCCTGGGCTGAATCCAAAGCAGCATGGGCAGCAGGGAGAGGGAAGTGACTCTGTCCCTCTCTTCTGGTGACACCTCACCTGCAGTGCTGCATCTCTGGGGTCCCCAGCAGAGGAAGGACAGCAACCTGTTGGACTGAGTCCAGAGGAGGCCACCAAGATGGTCAGATGGCTAGAGCACCTCTCCTGCNTGTGAAATGTGTGTGAAATATGTGTGAAATGTGTGTGTGAAATGTGTGTGTGGATGCCCTAACTCTGTGAGAGTTCAAGGCCAGTATGAATGGAGCTCAGAGCAACCTGGTCTAGTGACAGGTGCTTCTATGACCTGCAGGAAGGTTGGAATAAGATGATCTTGAAGATCCCTTCCAACCCAGGAATTCTATGCTCTTGTTTTCAGGTGCTTAGATCTACTCTAGTTACACTGGAGGTAAAATTTTCCATGCATAAGACCTGTTTCTAGACCCATTAGAGTACAGACAAGGCTGGGTACTCAGCTAGCAGCATCCTCATCAGCAACACTGGAAAAAGTCCATATATTTTGGGAATTAGTCAAATACCTTGGACTCCAGGCTGACCTAGCTCATCCACATGAAAGACAATATCCTTGTACATCTATGTATTCACAGAAGGCACGTGTGTGCTATGATAGTTGAAATATAATTGAAGCCTCTGGGAGAAGACTGAATGTATACTTTACTGTTACACAGATAACAAACTGAAGCGCACAAATCCGTACACACTTCCTTCCACCATGTCCAACAGCAAGAAAAGGGGCCAATTCAGATCAAATTCTGGCCACCATCTGAACAATTTACATCCACACATTTCCAAATTTCTAGGAGTTTAATTTTCCAACCTGGGTTTTGGGCTTCTTTTTTTTTCAAAGTTTACTTTCCTAAAGAAATAACACAAAGTAACAAGGCATTTTATTTGTCTGTGCTTGTTCACCCATAGATGAATTTGAAACAATTTTGGCAAGCAGGGAAGAGTCTCACAGTCATTTAGAGGTGCAACACACAGCACTGCTCCTCCAGGAGAAAAAGATCACTGAAGATTAGAGGAGGTGCATGTGAAAAAGAGGTGGTCAGCAGAACTTGCCAGGGAACAGAGGGAAATTTGATCCCAAGCTGAAAAGCCACAGGTAAAAAAACCTGTTCAGACCATTATTTACAGTGTTCCATAATATGTATACTGCAATATCTCATAACCTCAAGTTCTACTTACCATGAGATTTGGCATGAACATGTGAAACCAACCCAATTCCCCTCCTCCAGCTACTTCAAAGGCCTGTAAGAGTCCCTTGTGAGATATATCACATACTGAAAATCTCAGACATGACAGTGCACTTTTTTCAGATGCACTGGGAGATGCAGCTTTTAGGCACTCATAAAGATCAGAGATTAAGAAGTATTTCTGGTCTCTTATCTGCCTGGAGACTGTCTTAATCAGGGATTCATTCTCCTGCTTCGAGTATTACCAAGAAAATTCCTGGAGCTAGAAGAAAGACGAGTCTGATCTTTAACTCAGAAAGATGAGGCTTTGCCTCTGAAATTTTCTTGAAAGAACTCCTTGATGATTGAATCTCCACCTCAAACACCTTTCTTTCAGGCAAGTAGAATTCTTGTGCTTATTGCATCTTTGTTAGTCCAAGAGGGCCTGCCATTCACTGGGCCATTAAAAATTGTTGTTTATATATACACATGTGTGAAAAAATGAAGCCCTTTTGCCACCTCTTAAGATACCTAGGCAACCAAACAGGAATTTTTGAGACCACCGAATAAACTGCAAACCTGGAATTTAGCCATTACTCATCTCTATTGATAGGCACCTATTTCCTCTCAAGCTCTTCTTGTTCCTACAGCACACACAGGACAGCCATTACTACTGAGAAAAGTACTGCCAAAGAGGGGCTGTACTTTTCCCATGCACATAGGCATTATTCTCTTTTCCTTGAAACAGCAGGTTCACACAAGGAGCAGGTTCACAGAAAGGAACACACAGAAAAGTTCAACATCTTCTAGCAATGCTTACCCTGATCAGAGGCTGGCAAAGCAGAGGTAGAAAGAACTCCCTGCCATGCTATTTCACACCAGTCCTCCAGTTTTCCTAATATAAACCAGCTTCAGCAGCACTTCTTCGCACGAAGTTTTCTCATGAACTCATTTTTCATACTTGATAGCCTTAGTCGACCAAATTGTTTCAGTTCTAGCTTCATATTTAGGCATCTGAAACTCTCTTAGCTTGCAGTCTCAAGAACACAAAAGGTACATGCACTCACAAATCAGGGCTTCTAGCAAGGCAAGTTAAAGAACAAAAGGCCCTTTCCTGTTTAATTTCAGTGAGAAAATTCAAACACCACACAGACAATTCATTACAGTATCCTCCTACAGTAAGGCTAAGCATGTTCCTTCACGGTCTTGTCTAAATTTGCTTCCTTCACACAGTGATTCAACTGAATCAATAAAAAAGCTCTCAAAAAACCTCTTAAGCTCCTACCTATAAAACAACATAGTCAGCTACTTTTTAAGAAGATTTCTATTGGATGTTTTCCTCCTTCTGAGCCATACAGAAATTCAGAAGCAGCACTTTGTTTCCTCAACAAGGACCCTGCAAGAGGAAAATAAAAGTTGTCCATAGTGTTACAATTGCTCTGTATTTTCTACATGCTGCACACACATCAGAATAGCTAGTAAAGAAACTAGGAAAGGAGTCACCAAACTACGGCTTGTTCCACCTTTTATTGAAAGGAACAGGCAAAAATTTCTGTGTTTGGTCCCCTCAACAAACAAATCTAAATGTATCCATCAGTGCTTTTGGTAGCTACAATATTCACTAACACTGCAGAAGGTACTCATCTCTTGGTATTCAATGTGTTAATCCTGTAGCCTCTGAGAAAGGATTGTATGTACATCTCTGTTTTACAAATAAGTAACTGAGGTGTATGCTTAAATACATCTACAAATCTGACCTCTGGTAGCTAAACAAGTAGTTAGAAGGCTCGTGGAACCTTTGAAGCATTTCAATTTTGCAGTCTGAATTTTCCTTTGTTTTTAATCATTGGTCCTTCTAGGATCCCCACACACCTCACAGGACAGTACTTCCTCCTTGTAACAAGGCATCACCATTCATCCTTGTTCCTCTAAAGTTGCTGTGGGAAAGACAAGAGATAAGCTAGGGACTGAATTTGAGAGCAAGCTGTCAAACAGTAAAGTGGAAGTCCTTCAGTGAGAATATAGCACACCTCACACAGGTCATGCTACAACTGAGCCAAAACTGACTTGAACTGGACATAAGCCACAGGCACACACAAAAGACTATGACACAAACAGACTCATGTGTGAGCCCTCTAACACCAGGATCCCTGGCCAGAACACAGCTTCCATCAGCTTGGCATGAGATGCAGCAATAAACACTTCCCAGCATCTATGTGCATTAAGTGTGCTGTGTTCCTTTCATCCTCTAAACCTGAAGTTTCACTAGCAATGGATATTTGATTTAGCTGGTATAGCCTGTACACTTTACATTCATATTATGCACTGCATAAGCACACCTCATTTGAACGCTACTACCCTTTAACAAGACCACTTATTTTATATAAACAGAAGAGGCATATCAGTACTTCAGAAGATACAGACCCAACTCTTCTCCCACTGACAAACTGTTGCACTCTTTACTCACTGTCTGAAATACCTAACATAGCATCTTCCATGCTTAACATTTAACCTACTAAGAAGGCAAAACCAAAATAATAGATACCCACTTAAGTCTCAGCACCATACTCTGCAACATAAACACAGTATTTAAGATTGATGAGGCTTTTTCCATACTTATGCACAGAAATCTTACAAATGTTTACAAACAATCATCAGCTCCAAATGGTATCTACTCTGTTGATAGTCTGCTCATATTCAGAAGGATGCATCAGTGGAAACCTGTCTGCCAATTAATGCAATAGCCACAAATTCAGAAATTGGAATGTATTTCATAATTATCACCAAGGTGACCTTATTGCATATCCACATATTGCATGTTATCTCTTCGACACAAACCCACGCCTTTGAAGCTTAACTGAGCAACTGGCTCTGTAATCACAGATGGCTGTAGAGCATGGGTCTGGCTTCTCATGACTCAGAAGATCACAAACTTCAAAATGCATATTTTTACCCTCTGAGCATCAATGAGGTGCTCCTGCAAAGTGAACTGTGCAGTCTATATGCAGCCTAAACTCAGGTACCTGCACACTAGAGTCAACATCCATTTGCATGCTTTGGAAGGTAAAACATAAAAATCAAAGACAACCATTCTGCTTGAAAGGATGTGTTGAAACATGAGAATATGTGGCCTGGGACACTCAAAACATGCTTATCAGTGAAAGACAAGGAAGCATTCTCATATGCTGTGTGGTTTCACAAGTTATTGCTATTACACTGACTGGAACTACTTGATAAAATGTGTAAGTATGAGGTGAATCAGGATGGTAGTGCACTGCATTGCAGATTTATGAACAAACATTAGTCCGAATCCTTACTCTTTTAAGAGGTTGCAGAGGTTGTAAAGATACTGCTAAATTTAGAAACATGGGACACAAAGACCACAGTGATGTGGCTCAAGTCTGGACAGGCACTCGGAAACTAACAGTGTTTTAGAACCTACACATCTACCCAAGTCACTTTCCTATTGTATTCCAATGTGAATTATGTGAATTCAACAAAGACCTAGAACTAAAAAATTTTATTAGATTTTCTTGCAGCAGCTTGGGGTAAGGTATCAGTACATCTCCCTACAGGCCATGTAAAGCTATGAACCAAGTGATACTTCTGGTTTTGGAAAACCCTCTGCAAAACACTCCCAAACAGAACAGAAGGAAAACAGCACAGCTGCTGCACATGTTCAGAAGAGGCAGGTTTTCCTCTGTTCATTACCTACAAGCAGCAAGCAAAGGAAATGGGTGAAGTTCTGCGGTGTCAATAGCTGTCTGCTGAAATATGCAGAAGCTGCATCTCAAAAGTACCAGCAGACACATTCACTTTTGCTATAAACACTTTGAAACACAATCCTTATGACGGTAAAATTGGGATTTCAGAGAACAAAATAACTTTGCCCAACTGCCAAGCACATTACTTATTAGCAGTGTTTTTCTGCCTGTTCCTTTCATCCTACTCTCCAAACACTAACGGTGAACAAGCTGATCTACACTTTCAAAATCATTAGGTGAATACAAAGCTGAAAACAGTTACATGACATGGGCCCATCTTTTGGCAACAAGTAAAGAAACACAGCTCTACTGTGGCAGGGAACTGAAGAAAAACTCCTTAGAGACAAAGCTCCAGGGTAGCAAATTCCAGCCTGCAGTCACGGAAGCCCCATGAGAACACTAACAACTCAGTACTATCAACACACTCACAGGAAAGCTGTTCTACTACTTCCAGGTCCATCCAGCTGTTGCACCACTCATTTAACCTATAAAGGACTCTGCACCTAACAAATTCACTATATATATATATACACTA
>VZTT01004924.1:41032-86331 GCA_013400855.1 Buphagus erythrorhynchus | reverse complement strand
GGCCGCTCCGCTCCGGCCCGGCGCCGCGCGGGCCCGTGTCCGCGCCAGGTCCAGCGGCCGCTCGGATCCGTGCCGGCGGAAGGGCCTTCAGGGGCTATCGGGATTTCTGCGGGAGCCCCGGAGCGGAGCGTGCGGGGATGCCGTCAGCTAGTTTCCAAACGCCTTCAGCTTCCTTGGGGGCGGGGGCCCTTCTGGCAGGGAATTGAGCCACGTCTTTGGGGCTGCTTCTCCCTGTACTGGTGAAGCAACTCTGCGGCCGCAGCGACCGCTCTCAGCGGTCGCTCAAGCGGTCTCTCAAGCCCGGCTTGGTGCAGGAGGTCCGGCTAGGCACCCACCTTCAAGCCCTGGACTGGGAGCCAGCAGCGCCGCCCAGGTGTCCGTGGCTGCTGGCGGCGTGCTGGCACACGCGTGCCCGTCCTTGGAACCGTTTGGAAATGTGTACAGGTGCAAGGATTAAGAGGGAACTCTTAGGGGTGGGACTGCACGGGGTGAAAACACGCCGTGGGTTTAACGAAGACTGAAATTGCAGGGATATCACACTCCAAACTACATCACTCTGAAGTTAACCATGATTTCCTCGATGTGCAGCCCTGCTTGCCGCTGCTGTTCTGGCCTTTCTCTTTCTCTCTTGCAGTGGGCCTCTCCTGCTGGAAAAGAGTTAAGTGTTTCACCCACTAAACATGAAAAACCTGTGTTACACCACCTGTTTAAGTACGAGGGGCATTTGGTGATACTCTATATTACTAGAGTGACACATAAAAATATTTTACTGGTCAAGAAAACGTTTGTTTTCAGAAAGATGTGTCAAGTTGATTATAACAACCAGTTGTGTCCTGGAATTGTCTCTATACTTTTCCTGCTTCTCTGTTCTGTTTCTGATAAGTCACAGTTAATGACAGTATGGCTTAAACACCCATTTAGTCTGAGCACACATTTGTTGTCTAAATACAGTTTCATTTGAACAGATGCGAAGGTATGTTTCTGATCTTTTCTTACTTCACATCCTGGGTTAGTTTAGGACTAGGCTGAGCTTTGCAAGTATGCGGTATGTGGAAATCAAGTCCAGACACGTTGAGACAGTTGGGTGTTTTACTTCCTGTTTCAACTTGCTATAAAAGCACTGAGCAGGCATTTCATGTGTGAATGATCAGAACACACCAAATCAAGTAAGGTGCAAGCCACGCAGACCTTCAATTCTGAGGAAGAACCGTCCAATGTCTGACATAAAAGGAAGAAAATATCACTTTGGGCATTTTAATCTAGTGCTGTGCACTAGATTCCAAATACGTTTTCTTTCCCCCCACAACTGGTGAGTGAAGGCCACCAAGAAGATGGGACACTCTGCTAGATCAGAACAAGCTGGTTGATGCTTTTGGGGAGTGTGCCTGATGGCTTTATTGGCAGCCAAGGACATTGGCCCTTTGAGTAGTGTCATTTCTAGATGCAGCTGCTCCCCCTGACCACAGCTGCTTGCTTCTGAGTCTGCTTCTAATCCCACCTCTTCCAGGCATCCAGCAACAAGCTTTCCATGGCAGCAGATCCACCATAGGGCTGTCCTGTAGCAGGTATAGACTTGTGAATGTTGGCTAAGCAGCATGTAAGGGGCCCTTATGCTCAGCAGCCTGAATATCAAGTTGCAGTAGTGTCTCTTACACAGCTGATCACATTTTTTATTCTCAGATTTGCTCAACTATCAGTGTGTGCCAGGCTTATACTCAAGCCCCAGCTATTTGCAGTGTCGTGTGTTTCAAGCTGATAGTGAGTGACAGTTCAGTATTTTTTTGACTGCAGCTCCTCCAACTACACCACCAGTGGTGGTGTTCATAGTCTGTGAGTCCCTTGACAGACTACAGATCTGTTCCCAAGTTTCCCACTGCTTCAGCTGCAAAAGTTCAATGATTTTTTGGTCAGAGCATGGGTGCATTGCCTTAGCCTGCAGGAAAGACCTCGCCTGATCTGATCTGATTGACGAGTCCTGGGCTTTTGGGCGTACTGTGAACCTTGCTGGCCTGATTTTATTTTAGTTTGCAGTGCTGCACTCTGATTATGACAACAGTGTTGGTACTTTAGTGTATAGTTACTTCAGGCAGTGTTTCTTTTGCTGGCTCAGCAAGAGCTGTGATGGCTGAACATGCCTTTACAAGGACCAAAGTAAGATGCAGGTCTCTACTGACACGAAACAGTATGGAGATTCTGCCTGTGCTGTTTCAGCTTGGTCTGTGGTGCACAACACTTCTGAAAGTGGAGAGGGAGGGCTGAAATGGGAGGGAGTTTATCAAAAGCAAAGACTTCTGCCAGCAAGAGGTCTTAGAGGTGCCCTTGTGCCAGGGCTGTGCCAGGGATCCCTCTGACAACTGTGGTGTCTCTGCAAGAGCCTGCGTGACTGTAAATTGTGTTCTGCTCCGTTGTGAGTAATGAATGAGAGAGTTGTGGTAATTGAACACTCCATTAATTAGCAATTACAAGACTAATGTGACATGTAAATCCTGTTCTTAACATTTAATACATTGAATATCTTCTTTAAACGTTGCTATTGATATGGGATTATTTTGAGATCAAAGGCAAATACCAGTAGTGAAGAGAGGGTATGGTAGATGATTCCCATACTTCTTCAATGTTTCAACTCTACTTAAAATGCACTTCTTTTTTATACTGAAACTGAGCCTCACGGAATGGTTACCAGCCACATCACAGTATATCTGAAGTAAGTTTGTTGTGTAATGAGCCAGAAAGACTCCTCATGAACATGCCACTGTTCTTAGGCTAGGAACTAGGAGGGGAAGCTAAGTGCACTTCTGCCTGCCCTCCCTTCCTCTCTTCTTTTCTTCCCTCCCTCCTGCCTTCATCTTTCATCCATTCTGCTCTATTCTCTCTCTTTCTTAACAAGTTATTTTTACATAAGGTTTCTTAACAACTGATAGGAGTAATAGTGACATCAGCCAGAAGAGCTCGATTGTCTTCAGTGATCTCTGGTTTGTAGCAAATAAGAGACGCAGTGCAACATTTGAATCAGCACCTGAACAGATTGCCAGGGAAGGTACCTGGCTGTTTCCTGGATGGCCATATGTCTGTCCATGTCATAACAGGTTCTTAGGAACTTGTCATAAAGAACAAGTCACCACTACCACTCAAAACAAAAAACCTTGAGCATTAGAAATGTTATTCAAACTTCTGACCTAAACTGGTGTTTTCTTGTATCCAAGCCCAGTAGCTCGTGCTCTGTGGGACTGGAGGACAAACTTTCTCTTTGTACCAGCCTTCACCTGTTTAAACCTTGTCACATCTTCTCTTGCCTTCTCCAGATTAGTAAGCTTTAAGATTTTCTCCATGAGTCTCAACCTCATGGATACTTGGCTGGGTCGGTACTGCACACTGCCTGGAAAACTCACCTGGACCCATCACTGCTGAGCACTCCCCAGATCAGCAGAATCCTTCCCCACCACCTCTGGCGTTTCCAGCCCGGCAGCAAGGCGGGGGTGGTGTGACCACGGCTCGTCGGGGTCCAGACGGGAGCGTTTCATGGGAGGGCTGGGGCAGCGGCGGAGACCAGAGGGCGGGACAGGGCGGAGCTGCGCGGGGCTGGNCCCTGCCGGCCGCGCTCCGTCAGCGCCCCTCGGGGGTGCTGCGGCCCCCGCGCGCGCCGGGGTCACCCCACAGCCTCCACAGCCCCGCACCCCTCCCTCCGTCTTCTTTTCTGGCGTGATTTTGGGAGACATCATCCATCTCAGATTGCGAGGCAAAAGAAGAAAGACAGTCAGACTGACTAGCAGCTCCGCTGAATTTCTTTGACCGTCCTCCCTGGAGGAGATGCAGTTTTCTGTCATTTCGATCTCACTAGCTGCGTGTTTGTTATCGCTCAGAAAAGCACCCAGGGCCACCTCCAGCGTGCTTCACTCCCTCGGATCGGGAGTATGGCCTGTATTCACGTTGCTCCGAAACAGCGCCATCTAAACATGCTAAGAGGGAAGTTAGAGAGCGGCTCTGCTGCGCCCAGGAGGGATACGGCTCTTCTGTCACTCGGGCAGCACAGAGATGGCAGCCCGCCATGTCAGGAGTGCCATCCAGACCCAGTGCCCTCCGTGCACTGGTGTATCTCCTCCTGAGGCTGGGAAGGTCTAGGAGCTGTTCCTGCTACACTGCTTCTATGACGGAGCTGCTGTATGTGGCTGGAACTGGCTCCAACAAAGCTTATTTGGTAAATCAGAAGAACCAAACCACATACAGGACTAGTTCAACTGTCTCTGGACTTTACAAGTATTTTCCCTTAAAATTTGTGTGAGATGTGGAGACAGTTCATCATGAGTGATTGCAGTGGAGGAAGCTGATGGCTTGTAAGCAAGGCTTTGATAGCCTGGGTCCAGCCCTAGCATGGGCACAGGCAGGTGTGCAGTCCACAGCATACATGTGGAGGAGGGTGGTGCTGATGGCAGAGGGGGTGAAAAGGCTACAGCTCCTTTGTTCTTCCTCTGCATCATCCCCAGCCTCTGCTCTCCCCCTTTCCATTAAATTTGTACCAGACCTGCAGAGCACAGTGCATTGCAGAGGCATTCCTAGTACTTGTGGGTAACACAGCCTGGGTACAGAAGCTGCATCGGCACAGGGCTGTTTGTGAGATCGTTTGTGTGGGAGGCATGAGGAGCGAGCAACACTGCACTGCTGTGACAGCAAGATGGGTGTGAGACACCTGCTCTGGGCTTTCCTCATCCAGGAGGCAAATCAGAGCCTGTGCTTCTCTACAGGAAAGGCTGGGAAAAAAGGCAAAACAGAGGTGTACCTATGTGAGGAAGCCTAGGATTGCACAAATTAATCTTTCTGTTCACCAGAGGAAAACATAAGTCTCACAACAAAGCCTAACCCCCATAAGCTTTGGAAGACAAGGAGAGACAACAGAGCTATTGTATGTGGTCTTGTTCCTACACATGAACAATTAAATTGCATGGTGCTGGCTTCAACTAAGACTGGATTAGAGCTACAGAGCAGAAAATCTGGGCTAATGCCAGTTTGCAATCCATAATGCACACTTGTCTGCCTCAGATTTGAAAGCTGTATGGCATTATGGGAGGCTTTGGTTGTAATCCCTGCAAATAAATAAACAAATGAGTTGAAGATAAAGACCAGTTAATGAAGCACTGAAAATCACTTGTGATGTCAATGTGGATGTGGACACAAGAAATGGAATGAGAGGTCCAGATACTTGGTTTAAAGTTGTACTGAAAACCCCGGTTTGGCACTGGGATATTTTTCTGTTAAATTCCTCTGTTCTCACAAGCCTCGGGGCTTACATAAACATTAACAACTTTTCCTACAACAAATTGAACTGGGGATTGAAAGAACTGGGTGCTTCCTGCTCTCCACTGATTCCCCAGGGGATCATTCAAAGCAAAGGACAGTAAGTTAATTTGAGCAGGTGGTGCAAACATTTTCCCACATAGTGCATCCATGTGTGGAATCAGTGAAAGTGCTGTAATCGCCCACTCATCAGCTCCCCTGTTTGCATGAGCTGTAAGACTCCTTATGTGTACATGCATTCATTTGAGGACAAAGCTTGTACAACTGAAGTCCCTGGCAAAGTTCTCTCTCACTTCAGTGGCTACAGGACCTGGCTCCAGGAGCTTGCTGTGAGTGGGCTAAAGCTGGAGAGTCTCAATACTGTTAGTATTGTATTTGTTCAATTACGTATTTAAATTAAAAAAAAAGAAAATCAAGCCTGTCACATGATTACAATCCCTTTCTTACTAATATCTAGAAATACTCTGATTCACAAGTCCCAGCTGCTTTTGCCTTAATAGATTAGATGGAAACGTGCTTAAAACATGAAAGGACTCTTCCTAATGCCTTTCTCCTGAAAAAATAATTAAGTTGCTAATAAAATCATTAGGGCACAATGTTACATTGTGTTTGTGTACATGTTTCAGTAGTAGGGAGTAGTTGCACAATGCAGAATCAGAACCTAAAATCCAAAGTTATACCTACTGCATACCAGAATATTCAATTGCCTCCCATGGATTTGAGTCAAAATGTCAACTCCCATGCCTGTGTCCTCTAATGGATCTTGAAAGGAAGAGGTGGAATTTCCAAAAAATTAAATGTGTTCAAATTTTCTTCAAAAAATCCTGGGCCATACATCTAAGCATAAGAGTGAAGAAAAGGATGGAGACATCCTCAAGATTTCTGAGAAGGTGGAGAAATTACTGGTTAAATGCAGACAAGTTTGAAAAGGACTCTATTAGGAAAAAAAAGAAAGAATAAAATTACCACATGGTCACCATGAACAGCTTCCAGTTACCTCCCCTGAGGCTTGTGGTCCTGGTAGAGAGGTTTAGAGTTATCACCATTCAATCAGGGTTTAATGCCTCTAATGAATTTGAGAGGGTTTATGCAAATCCATCCTACCTGGCATGACAGTGGCCTAGAAGCACTCTTGTAATCTGTCCCTCCATCTCCAATGAGAATATAGGAACTAACAGCAATAACTTCCTAAGCCACTTGTTTAAGGGCTACCTGTGCCCTGCAACAAAATTTCTCCATCTGAAAACTTGAATAGTCCCCAAACAGGTTACTGCCTAAATTGTCTGCTTTTCTTGGGAAAAGGAACCCAAACTACAACAGTATAAAATCATACTGTTTACGTATTATGGACACATCCAGCTATGTGTACAGGGCATTTTGTCCAGAAGGATACTGTGAGAGACTGCATTGAAAGCTTTGACAAAATAAAAAGAATCCTACATCTACTGTCTTCCCTTGGTCAACTAGATGGGTGACCTTGTCATAAAGGGAAATTAAATTAGTTAAGCAGGACTTCTCTCTCATGATCCCATGAAGACCAGTAACTTTAAAAGTACATGAAAAATGTCTCACAAAAATAAAAGAAGAAAGTTTTCAGCAATCCTTCCTATAGGACATTCTAAGAAAACTCCTTGTAATTCTCATGTTTCTACCATGCTGATTAATGCTTTATTGTCTACAGGCAAGCTATAGAATGAATAATGTAACAGACATTTTTAATACAAATTTCTAGTAAGAGTACTTAAGATTTTACAATCATAAGAGACCTAAACAAGGTTCTTCATCAGAGAGGACAGGCAGGCTGACAAATGATTATCCTGATTAAAGCAATCATGCCAGTGTGGTGTGTTGTTTGCACACAGACTGTTTCCTTTGAATAAGCCTTTCCTGACCTTTACAGCAGGCAAGAGCAATGCTTGCTTGAGGACAGCACACTTCATGTGAGCAATTCAAGGAAGCTTTAAAAGAACATTGATCCAGGCCCCAAGGCTTGGAAAAACCTCTGCTGTTGTACTGTTGTGCTACACAAAAGTCGTAACCATTCACCTCAGCAAGGACATGAGTTTGAGTGACCCCAGGATAATAGTGGTGCTCTTTCACCAGCCCACACACGGTGTGTGTGGTCACCTTGTCCTCTCCTGTGATGGCAAGATCTGCCAAAACACAGAAGCACAGCAGAGACAAAGAAGATCCATGTGCAGGTGGAAATCAGCTGGTACATGTGGAATACCTACCTTTGCACTGGACCTCTGTTTTCTGCTAAAAACTTCAGCCGTTCAATTATCCATGAGATTTCCCAACTCCTCACCCAGGGACATAAAGAGCATGAACCTTGCTCGTAAGCAAATATTCCATTTCCCTGCTAACCTTGTGCCAAGCACCAGTAGGAAGCAAGAGACTACTGATAGGTATTTTTTTATAAGAACATATTACAGGCAATATATAGATCACATGTATACATCAGGTTGTGTGCATTATCTTTTTTATATAATCAGCAATGACAGATGTTCATTTCATAAAGCTACACTTACAATATCACTAAAAAGTCTACTGCCCATTGATTACATAACAAAATAAAGTTGCATGTTGTATTGAGGTCTGTTTTATGCATCCAGAGAGCAACATTCTTCTCCCTTACATCAGCATTTGTGAACTGGAAGCCTCCACTGTTGTGATAAAATTAAACAGAAAAGTGGTTGTACTATGCAATGTGACTCCCTAATTTATCCTATTTACTCTGTTTTGGATTGGCTACTCCACAATTACTATCATGGCTTTTGTTTAAGGTAAGACAAGAAAAGAAAAGGGGCTATAAAGACATAAGGTTATTAACTTTCAAACCCAGCAAAGATGATACAAAATTATGCCAACCAAGTGAAAAGTGGAAGAGATTTTGGTTGCTGCACATCTTGGAAATCTCATATATGGAAATCTGTATTTATAAGTGTAGGTAAGTGTTATATGAATGATGACTTGCCAAGTACACTGAACTGCTGTCAATAAGCATATGACACAGACCCCATATGTGAAATGCTTAATATCCTTATGCTTAATTAATTATAATTATGCTTAATACCTCCTAATACAACAAGTAGAAACAGAGAATTAGTAGAAATGTGTTCAAATATTTTAAAATCAAGTGTAAAATTTGGCAATGTTTAATCTTATCTTGTTCTCTCATTGCTTCCTGAAAAGAAAAGTTTAAAGATCTACTTAAAAAAAATTTTTTTTATTCCTTTGACATGGTATTTTGACACATTAACATCAACCTAGTCTGCATGCTATTTGGATATACTAGTGTTGAAATGTATCTGATGTCCAGCATATAATAATTTTCTGTGGGGTAAGTGGAAAGTGCATTGAATTTTTCTTTTAGAGACTTGCTCAAGGCATGGATCATATTTTCCCCTAGTTATGGTGAAGGTACAGCTAAAATTAAATCTTGTGTTTTATTTTAAGGTTAAAAACACATTAGAAGTAAATCATTAATTTAAAGCATCTCTGATCATTGCTATTAATAGCCAAGTAACTGATATGTAGCAAAGATTATACACCTGAGTTCCTAAAATAAACTTGCTGTGAAAAAAAATAGCGCTTGTGCTCATACTGTTGGTGAATACATAAGTACATTCCAGGGATCAGTAGGTTGAGTTCTTCCTTAGGGTCACAGTTGCTGCAGGTGGAGACTTCTGCTCAGCTATGCAAGCTGGCAGGAACCCCACCTGGATGCCTCTCTGCTCTGCCCAAGCAGCATCCCTCAGTCTGCTGATAGAGCAGAAGCAGTTTATCCAATATTTCCCCTTGGACCAAGGGTTTGTGACGGGGTAAATAATACATGGTGTTTCATAACCTATTAATTCTCCCTGAAGGGACCTGCGACTGGAAGTGAGTTCTGTTATGAAATGTTGACACATTTTCTTCCTGGAATGAATGGAAAGATTAAGAGTAAATTCTATTTCTCCAAGTTCATCTTTTCCCATTCAACCTGGACTTGCACCACATCTGTGCTGCACAGCCCTAGGAGTCTGTAAAACTCTCACTTCTGTTTCAACTGATTAAATTTAAAATAAAGATAACTTTCAGTTTTACATAAAAATAATTTCAATTGGAATTAGATAAGTTATCTTACACTGAAAAACTGATTTTCATATTAACAGTTCTCAATGAACTTGAATTTATGGTGTAAGAAATCACTCAGCATGATGAAGCATTGCAATATCAGACTTTACCATAGGAGACACTTTTGTTTTGTATTTACAGGGATCCCACTCGGTAGGCGTCTTGTCCATGGAAGAAGCTCTTAAGCATATTGCCAGACAATAATAATAAATAATAAATAGTTACAACATCAAAGGTACACTAGTATAACACCAGCAGAACATTATGGTGGCATCATAGGACTTCTAGTTTTCCCCAAGGTATATAAATGCAGGTACTTTCACAGCTATGGTATCTCTCTATAAATCATGACATGAAAAATCTCATTCAGGTGTCTAAGGAAAATACACTTGAGGACATTAAACCAATACTTTTTTAAGCTACTCTTGCTACCCATATTTTTGTGGTAGAGCTCCCAACTACCTGATCTTGCTTTCTGTGCCAGTGCTGCCACTCATTCTTCTAGCCAGAGATACCTTAAATAGTCATGAACTAAGAACCACAAAAAGGTGCAGTTTCCTTGAAAAGCCATGAAGAATCCCTGCATTGTTCTTCCCTCTGTTACAGAGTGAGGGGAAATAGTCACTTCAGAATTTCAAGTGTAAACTCCAGTAAAAAAAAAATCACAGAAAGTCGAGATGATCAGTTTAAATTAAAATCACCATGCATCTGCCAGGAAGGAGATGTAACACTCAAGGTATTACCAAACCAAAACAGTAAGCAAAGAGGATAACTCATGCTTCAAGCAGACTGCTTTTCCTTGCCAAATAGTATTGTAAAGTGCTGCCTAATTAGGTATTTCCCATCACCCACATGTCCTTCAGATGCACGGTTTGGCAGGCAGTTTCTTGCTGTCACTAAGCATCAGTTTTCTCTAGGATATATTAGTTTGCATTTTCCAGGGTCAATCTCAGTGTATTTCCTGCCCATGTTGGTAACCACTCTGATAATTGGTATTGCTGCTCCGACTTAGTGGGTTAGGCACATCTGAATCCTCCCTTCTTATGGTATTTCCACAACACTTTGCTTTCCAAAACAACATGGAATGGAACATCACTTCTCTTTCATCAGATTGTCAGTCCACGTATCACATGCAATATCATAAAAATTTATTCACTTGTATGATTTCATGAGACTCTTTAACTGTTTTCTTACTAAGATGAAAATATAATTTATGATTTGGCCAATGTCTGAAAAATCAAGCTATTCCAGTAAGTTTACTTTTCAGACACTGAAGCTGTTTCATAATTTATGACTTCACATACGCTCAAGGAGTCCAATCCTACCTCCTCTACTTACCCAAACGGTTACAGGAGCATGGATTATGAGAATGGGAAGAATTTGGCCCTGTATACTCATTTCACCCTGGTTAAAAAAAGCACAAAT
This sequence comes from Buphagus erythrorhynchus, assembly GCA_013400855.1. Classification (NCBI taxonomy): domain Eukaryota; kingdom Metazoa; phylum Chordata; class Aves; order Passeriformes; family Sturnidae; genus Buphagus; species Buphagus erythrorhynchus. Next base: position 75,498 of record VZTT01004924.1, on the reverse strand, counting down.
GTTATTATCATTTGGCACCTTTCAACACTGAATGCTTAACATGATTTTTGGAGGAAGTTCAAGACATAACTGCCAATGAAACCAATAGTTATTTTGTGAAACCCATTGTTTTGTGTCAAATGGTTCACAATCACACTGACAGATGATAAAATGCATTTTTGAAGATCTGGATTTCTGTACCTTTAGCACCATTCTTTATTTCTGGCACATGTTCAAGCAACCTGGATGACAACAGATCTGCCCATATGCCCTATATTTTGACTGCTCCTACCAGGCATAATGCTCCCAAGGTACCTGTACGAGCCTGTTCTAAAGCTATTTTTCCTGTCTGCTTTCACTGCAAGGAAGGGCAAGGATAGCACAAAATCCTACTGACTGGTGTTCTTTATTGGTGTTGAAGCCTGTTGAACCTGAGACAGTGTTCAGAAAGAGCATTCACAGGTTTGATCTGTGAAAAGGGTCTGTAGCCTCTCATTAGCACTGCCTAACATAGCTAGTCTAGCTCTTCTGTAGGTTTCAGCTGTTTGTGATCCAAGACCTAGCTCTGATTGCTCTGAGAAACTTCAGAAAAAAATTGCTCCATTGTGAGCAAGTACACAGAGACATGCGAGATAAGGAAGGCAAAACAGCAGGTGGTAGTTTTTAGATGCAGCTAGTTAGCAGTTCAAGGAATCAAAAGGGAAAAATGCTGCTATGAAACGGTGCAAAATCCTAGAAGAGAAAGCAGGTGGTTGGAAGATTGCAACACGGCAATGATCAACCCTTTCTAAAGACAGCAAGGACTTTTCCCTGCATGGTTGACAGATGCCTGGCCAGCAGAGACTCACTGCTTTGGAAGAAACATAGCTTCAGGGATGTGACTGTCCATTTAGGTGTGAAACTGTGAAAATAATCTTTTACCTTTTGATTGTGAAATTCCTCACCTGCAGTCCTCTAGTTTGTCTTTGCTGGGAGCTTTTGTTCTTCCCTGTGGATATTAGTCATATGATTTAGTGCTAAAATGAGTAATATAGTGCTAAAATGAGTAATATAATGCAATGTACTGACAAGTACTTTTAGAGCATGGACATCATCATTCCTAAAACATCTTGACATAAAGATCTGAGAATCTTCAGAGAAGATCTGAGAATCAGATCAAACTAGCTCAGACACGATCTCTCAAGAAAATGATAAAGAACTTAAACTTGTAAACTGGCAAAAGAAGAGAATCTGCAAAATGCAGAACGATAGCATCCTTCTGCTAATGAAATTGTCAAGGCCTCTAATAAAGAACAAGTGATGTTTCAGTTATGATTATGCTATATAAATGGTTTGACAAGTATGAGTTTATGGTTGCACATTAAACCTGTGCATTAAAATGTGACACATAAAGCATCTCCTTTCCCTCCCTCAATCAACAGAAAGAAATCAAGAAAATGTTACCATGAAACACAACTAAACCCCAGAATTCAGTCCCAAAAGGGTTTGATAAAGATGTGAACCACAGGGTACTCCAACCTGTTTTTTTGGTGTGACTGTTGCACATACAAGCTAAACCTCTGGAGATGCTAATTCCACCTCTGATTGAGACACTGTCTCATTTACAGTTTCCTACTAATTTTTTTTTAACCTGACTGGTAGGAGTAGCTTATCTTTTGCTCTTTTGCAGTGAGACTACTATGATGATGGCATCTCTTCTCAGAGATTCCTGGGCCACTAGTTATATAACAGTACCTCACTGTGGTTTAATGTCTTCTCAGCAGCTCAGTGTTATCATGGGCTAAATCAAATGAATATTTAATGGAGTCAGGCCAAACTGAAAATAGTTTCCAGCTGGGAAAATCTAAACTGAGTGAGTGACTGAATGTGTCGTTAGTTAATATCCAGGTACAGGTGCTTATTTCTACAAAGGATCCTAATAGCACAGCTCGATGCTGTAAAAGAAATAAAAGTAATAAAACCAAAACCTCTCGTTATGGTTCCTGTGGGTTATCTGTGTGTTGTTTAAGTATTACTCCTAGTGCTTATAAAAGTTTAGTCCCTTGCCCAGGGCAAAGCTGGGCTGCAGCACATGCCATTAAAGGTTAATATCGAGCTCTTCTCTTACAGAATGTTTTCGGCTGAGGGTCCACAGCGCCGCGGGCAGGGGCAGCTGCCAGTCGCACCCCTTTCCTCCGCCCGGGGAGACGAGAGCGGGGCCCGGGGCCCATGGCCCGTGCTCCGGCCGCCGCTCGCTGTGGGTTGCTCGTCACCCCCCACGCCCCGCGGCGCGGCCAAGCCCCGCCGGCCCGCCCCGGGCCGCGCCCTCAAAAAGGGGCCGGGGCGGAGGAGAGGTGGCAGTCACACCGCCTGTCCCGGGGACGCTGCACCGGGCCCGCACCGCACCGACGGCTGCTCGGGGAACGGGCCGGGCCTGCCCGCACCTCGAACACCGCCGAGGTGCCCGGGCCTCACCGAGACCGCCACCGCCTTCCCGACGGCACCAGGGCCCGAGGGCACCATGACCCTGCTTAAGCTGTCCCTCATGGCCTTCAGCTTCGTCTTCTGGGCAGCGGGGCTGACCATGCTCATCATCGGCCTCTGGGCCAAGGTGTCTCTGGGCACTTACTTGGCGCTCTCGGCCACCGACTACCCCAGCGCCCCCGCCATCCTCTTGGCCACCGGCGTCGCTGTCATCATCTGGGGCTTCCTGGGATGCTTCGGCGCCGCTACGGAGCACCGGGGACTCCTGCGCGCCTACAGCGCCTTCCTGGCCGTCGTGCTGGCGGCCGGGCTGGCGGCCGGGCTCTCGGCGCTCCTGTACCGCCAGACCCTGGCGCAGGGCTTCCAGGAGGGGCTGCGCCACGCGCTGCTGGCGTACGGGGAGGACGACGGGGTGGCGGACGCCCTGGACGCGCTGCAGCGCGCCTTGTCCTGCTGCGGTGTGGAGAGCTACCGCGACTGGCTCGCCTCGCCCTGGGGGCTGGAGCAGAACGGCTCGGTGCCCCTCAGCTGCTGCCGGGCCCGCCGCGGCTGCCAGCGCAGCCCGCCCGACGCGCGCAGCCTGCACCCCGACGGCTGCTTCGGCAGGGTGTCCGCCTTCGTCGGCAGCAACATGTTTTATGTTGCCACCGCTGCCCTGGGGCTGGCACTGCTGCAGCTCATCGGTATTGTGCTGGCCTGCCTGCTGGCTGCCCGCGTCCCTGCCCACCTGCTGGGCATCACCACCCCTCGTTGAGATCCCCACTGTCCTACCCCTTGTTCCCTCCAGCTCCCTTCTTTCTTGCATAACTGAGTATATCCCACTGGGAAAATCCGTCCTTCATATTCACCATTTACACTTGAGCATCCTCCTCCAGCTCCATTCCTCTGGAGCCTGTGTTGGGTGTGCTATGAGCATCTCAAGTCCATCAGAAGGGAATGTGCTGGGAAAGTGCCTCCTTGGCCTGGCCATGTATCCTGCAGGGCAGCAGCTCCCCTCGGAGCCTCCGGACCACTTCTGCAGGGAGTGGTGGCAGCATGGCCAGACATCACTCTCTGAGGCAGCAGGGACATCTGAGGCAAGGGGCTGGCCGGTTTTCTGGGTGATGTATACACCAAGGCACTGAAATGTGGACCAGGAAAGAGGAGAGGGTCTAGGACAGCAAGAGAGATGTCTCTTGACATTGTACAGTGTGAGTATTCTCCTGAGACTGGAAAATAATGTTACGGGAAAACTACTGGAGTGCATGAGGGGCAGGCCTGGTCAGGGGCACCCAGACAGCCATGCCAGCAGCTGACACTGGGAGCTGCTTGAGGGACTGTCCAGCATCGTGCATCCCATTGCCGCAAAGATATCCTACTTTCGGTGTGAGTGTATTCAAGCTGTCCAGCTGCTACGGATGCTTTTCCCGCTGTTGGTGCTTCCAATGCCGATTTCTATCTAAAGGTGGAGCTGCAGCTCTAAGTTGTTACTCCCTCCTTCAGGATATGCATGTCTTCTTAGCCAACGTGTCGCTGGTTATATATATCTTTGCAGGGCTGAAAAGACCTAAAGCCTGGGTCGTACAAGAAGATGGCAAAAGCTGCACAATCAGATCTGACAAGGAGTGGCAAGAGGAGGAAAGGGTTCGTTGCCTTTCAGAAGTTTGCTTTGGACTTTTACTGTTAACATCAGGATGAATGAAATAGGCTGACTGTTTTATAGAAAGGTTTCTAAAAATCAGCTCTCAGGCATTTTTCCTCTCTTAAAGGATCTCTCTCTGAAGAGTGCCCCACCTACATTTTTGAAGCCAGATCTGTATACAACCTGAGAGTGAATGGAGAATCCCCAAGACTTGCTGGGTAGCCCTGGGTGTATTCAGGTCAGACAGCAATATAAATCTACAAGATTTTGATTTTTGGGTTTTCTTTTTTTTTTTTTTTTTTTTTTCTGCAACAGATCTGGGTTTGCTTTTGGAGTTTGAGGAAAAGCAAGCCATGCACTTCAGAGGGTCCTGAACTTCCAGAGTTTCACTCTGGCTTCTTTCTACTTCCTTAAAACCTGTGAACTCTACATATTTCTCTACCTCGCAGCACAAAGACATGCCCACCTTAACCAGAAAACAGGGGAGGAATGATTTCAGAAAAGAAACAAAGAACCACAAAACTCCAGAACATGGCATCTCTTAGGAACATGACTTGCAAAGCTGTGGAGAATGATGAGTAAAGGAGATGACTGGTAGCTTCATGGGAGGAGTGGAGCAACCTTGGGGGAAAGGCTTTTTTAATGTATTAGGTGGCTATTTAGCTATGATAATCATATTCCAGGTTAACAGTGTACAGGCTTCACAGTCATTTGGGTATTGCATAGGTGAACCCTGGAAATGTGTTAGGAATCTCTCTTTATAGGGAAAACAGTGCTTTATTTTTTGAGGGCTGATGTTTATTATTTTACAAAATACATTTTTTATTTTTGCTGGTAAGCGACCCTCTTTTTTTTTTAGTTATGCAATAGTGGAACTCCTGTTATTTTCTGGAAGTCAAGATTATGTTGTACCATTTTAACAATGGGCAAAAAGTATAGTTTGTATGGTAAATGGTACTTGAGAAATAAAGTTTAGCAGCTGCTAAGAGCAAAACAAGCCACTGTGTCAACTCAGTATTTGCATTGCTGTATGTCTACACAAGGTGCAACTAAATGCAAGTGAAATTAAGTGTACATTGAAATGTAGAGACATAATCATGTTGTGGGTTTTTAAAATTATTATTCAAAAGAGCCATTATAGATGCAATAAAACAGGCATTGTGGAGAATGTGGAAAAGGAACGTGGAATTGCACTGGGTTTATAAAAAGATCTTCTTTATTTGAGTTAATAGGCTCTGAAAATTTACAAGAATATGACATTGCTCTATTTTTACTCCACCAATGACTAAAATTATTTCTGATTTTGACCCTTGGTGCTTATTGTGACACATAGCAGTCGGTCAGAATGAAGTACTCTGTTAAAACACATTGAAGCATAGTGTAAATACGCACTTCAGTGAATTTGTTCTGGTTTTAAGTTGCTAAGAATATCAAAATAAGAGTAAGAGCAAGTCTGAAACATACCAATGAATGTTTGTATGGTGTTTGGGTCTGAATCTGAGGACATAGCTGAATGTAATGATGTAATGAATAATTAAAAATGTAAACCATCACTCTGCACTCTTGGCCTCACTAAAACAGGATAAACCTTGGCAATGACCATGTAAATGCTAAATATATTACCAAAGGTTTAATGAACTGGCTGTGAGTGTTAGTTGAATGTTTATTGCCAGTTTCTAGAATTAACAACATTAACTTGTAATTGTAAGAAAGAAATTTCAATCTTCTCTAAATAATTTCCAGATTAAGAGATTCCCAGTAGCTGTTTCAGTTGTTTTGAATTCTTTGTGCTCAGTGATAAAATCTTACTTTAAGCGTTAAAATTTATCTGGATTCAAGGTTCATTTTGTCAGAATGGCTGTAACTGGAAAATGTTACTCTGGACAGCACCATCTATCCCCTGCTGGAATATGTGTTTGTTTTCTGTCATCCGCTTCAACTTTTAAGTAACTCATCAAAATGATATATTTGAATAAAAGATCATACCATTTTTTTACAAAATGCTAATATAAATTTTAATGTTACTGGCTATTCAAATCAGGGAGTAAGCTGTGTTGTGGTTGTAGAAACAACAGCTCTGTTGTTTGGACAAAGTGAGATTTAGGATTAACAGGGTGCTAAGATTAGACCCTTGTTATGAAACAAGGACTATTTTATAATGTTGATCAAGAATGCCAGGAATATAAATCTTTCAAACTTCAAAAGTGTTTTGATATTTCATCCAATATGAATTATTTGCTGTAGCTAAACTTTGTGTTACAGAAAACCAGAACTAAAAATGGCCTTTATAACAGATGAATTTTTAAATAAGAAGAGGTGAATTTTAAAATAAGAGACAGCTATCCTGGGGTTAGAAAACTTGAACAATTGTCCTTCAAATGTGTGCAGAGTTTACTTTTAAATGCCACTGTTTACTTTGTGCAGCTTGAAAAGATAATGGAAGTCACATTGTCTCCTTGAATTTTAGGCTTTTCAGGATGATACTATGAAAAGACATTTAAAGCAAACTAGAGTGCAAAACAACCTAGTGGTAGGTTCTCCTCTGGTTCTTCTGTTTCCTTCTGTTTCAGAGGCTGACTGTCTTTGTAGGGTAAGTCTTTTGACAGCAGTAGTGAATATTTCATTAGTCGTGCACTCATTGTGCTTCAAAACAGTGAAAATACATATTTCTACTCAAATCTATGTGATCCAAACCTACAAATTTCACTCTGTTCAATATGGCATTTTAGTTTGCTGAGAAATCGATGAAAATACCACAATCTAATCCTGCTTTGTTGTGCCCTCCACTGTCCCCATCTAATTTCTTGGCCAGTAAAATGCAAATATCAAAGGATATACTGTCCTGTGTTAGCAAAGAGAATACCATCATACATATGCATTTTTCAGAAGCATATTGGTCATATATATGGATTTGCTTGTGGATGAGACAGGAAAAAAGAAGCAAACTAAGGAACCTGTTCTGTCCTTCACATTAGCTTTGATTTGCAATTAACACACTCTGTTAATTAACTCTGTTGAAAGGAGGAAATCTTTCGTTAATGATTTTAAATCTAAAAAATAGAATTAATTAGAGCATCTTATCTGGGCTACAGAATTAAAATTATCAAATTAAACATTATTTCAAATATTCTAATTCTATAAAGATCTCTCTAATCTGCTTGAAGTGGTTTCTGTGCAGCTTTGGTTCTCCTGGACACTCATTCTCCTTATGTCTAGAGGCACTCTAAGGTTGGCTGATTTTTAGGTAGTGTTTGAAGCTTCAATCTTAGACTATTCCCATTTTGTAGATGTTACCCCTGGTTTGTAATATTAGATTACTCAGACTGATGCATTATGAATGTAAAATTTGTATTTGTTGGCTTTGAACAGTATCTTGAGTCTTAGGCAAGGCTGCAACAAAATAAAGGGAGGTGCAGTGCTCCTATTGGCCAAGACAGACAACTCCTTGGGACTGACAATTCTTGAAAGACTATCATATTCCACCCTAACACTACAACAAATAGATCAAACACTGCTTGGTAATTCATGTTTCTAGTTTTCCCAAAATATTGGTTCTACAGCTTTTCTCTGTCTTCATGAGATGCATCATCTTAAGGTATCAGCACTTTAGAGCAGTGGTGTGGTCTCAAAACCTGAGAAAAGCAATCTTTCATGCTTAGTGTTAATAGATTTGTATAGCTCACTTCTTCCAGGTCACAGAGATGGGGTGCTGAGAGTATCTCTGGTCACTTCTAGAACTGACTGTAGGGTTAGAATTGATAATATCTTGATTAAAAAGCGACCCTCAGTAACAGTAGTTACTTTAAACAATAGTTGCTTTACTGCTGTTCTGAGGGCATCTTCCTAGGCTGTTTCTCTGCTGTTTGGTTCCTTGACTTGGCAGACAGCACCATGTAGTGTGCCAAAAGCTACCTCTAGGACAAGCTAATCTCAGTAGTTGTGCTGGAGTATTATGTCTTGTTCCTTGACATAGTGCACTGGTGTCCCAGTAATCCCAGGTACTGCCATTCTTGCCTAGAAACTCTCAGAAGAGATAGAGGTGGAGGCTTGTCAGATGCAGTAGCACCTTGAGTTTCAGTGCAGAGTTCAGCCAAAATAATCATGTAAGTAAGGCACAAATCCAACAGCTAAGTATACCTATCTCATAATTTGGAAAAGTTTGTTCACTGAAACTGGTAAAGAAAACATCAGGATGTTTAAGTATAAGCAGTATTGGAAACTCATTAATATTGCAAAATTTCCCACCAGTGTGGCATGTTCACACTTTCTGATTCATTTTGCCCTTCCACCTACTTCTGTAACTCCACTGGAGTGTAATTAGCTGTGATGCTCATCTCAGTTATTAGTTTCCTGCTACCTTATGGGCTCCCTTGAACAAATTCTTTTATTTTCTAGCTTCCCACCCCAAGGTCAGGCAGTTCTTTGAAGTCTGAACTCCTTGTTGGAGAGGTTTTTGAAAAGAAGCCTCTTGATCTGCCTGTTTTAGTAACAGCGCTTTTCTAGCACTAGTAGTTTATAATGATATGAAAATTTTGGCAGAAAGTCATAATTAAACAATAATTTCAGATAGCTATTTTTCTATCAGATATTTTTTTTCTTACCAAAGAAACACTCCCTCCCCACTCCCCATGCATATGTCATCTTTGTTGACTTGATGGTATTGTTGTTCCTGTTGTTTTGTTAAAATGATAATATTCTGGGAAACTTAGGCAGAAGATAAACTAGTTATTTTACATGGAAATAAGTGGGTTTTGATCAGCTCTAGTGATTACATTAATAATTTAATTAATAAAATTTAGAAGTTACCATTGAGCAAACCCATCAGAAAATAGATATGTTATCAGAGTGGAGAAAAAATGAGGGACACAGAAAACAAGCATCATGACTTAAAAGCAGAATACAGATAATTTTAAGTCTCCTGGTAGAGGGCATTGAGACATACACCTGGTTAACATAGCTGACAAGTAGAAATGAAGATGTGAGTGCTGTTTCAAAGCCAGCTTTCTAGCATATGTTGTATATGTTATGCTTCAGTGTGTCAGGGATGTCATCCATTATTTCCATTCTATATGATGTTCCTTGTGTGCTTATGGCATGCACATTTATTTCTTACTCAATTTTTGCCTTAAGACACTCATCATGCTCTTTTCCTTTTGCAGGAGACTTAGCAGTGATATTGAAGAACCACTCTGTCCCTGCTGTCTTGTGCTTCCTGCATATTTCACCCCTAAAAAAAGGACATCAGTGTTTTTCTCTGAGCTTGCACGGTTCAATGTCTTGTTTGCTTCTAATTTATAATATAAAACAGAGATTAATAAGCTTATCCACAGAGACTATAATAAAAAAAATTGCTTCCCTTTAAGCCATTTGTTTTTCAGAATTTGCTCAATTGTACCAGCTAAGCTTCATTAATGTAATTCCCCTGCTGCTGCTTCCTCTCTAGCTTTTAATTATGACATTGTAGTACAATGGTCAGGTCCTTAGTTGGTACATTTTTGGGAACTTCTTTTTTTTTTGTTCTTCCCTCTTGGCTTTTATCATATGATTTCTATCCTATATTTACATGTTTTCAAGGTATGCTATTCTGCTTCAAATGAGATTTAAAAGGTATTTGACACCCTCTTCTCCCATGTAACAGAAAGAGGATGAGTGGAAATGGCCTCAAGTTGCAGCAGGGGAGTTTTAGATTGTCTATTAGGAAAAAATTATACACCAAAAGGCTAGTGAAGCATTGGAACTGGCTTACCAGAGAAGTGGTTGAGTCACCATCCCTGGAGGTGTTTAATAGACATGTAGATGTGGCCTACAGAGACATGGTTTAATGGTGGACTTGGCAGTGCTGGGTTAATGGTTGGACTTGATGATGTTAAAGAAGACTGTCCCATCTGCTGGATAGCAATGGGAGCAGGCAGACCTTACAGTCTATCTCATCACAGCTCCCAAATCCATGCTGATTTATGCAGGGATTGTGGAAGTAGTGTGAGTTTTTGTTGCTGTGTTGCTAGAGTCCATATAGTTTCCTATGGAATGGATCAGTGCAATGTTATCTGTGCTGTGCTGGCACTGTTCTGTAGGGGCTGTTTGCTCACATGGGTGAGCATGTGCTCAGGAGTAAGGAGCTAATGTGAAATGGGAATGTTACCTGAGGGTATCAATTCATCAAAGTGAAGATTCTAGAGATAAGAAGGAAACATTAAATTGTTCTCCTTGGGATTACTTTTGAAGGCTCTGGAAGTTTATTCTATTCTCAGGTTTGTAGAAAAAGACCTGGCAGCTGTGGAGGCTGAGTTGAAAAAGAGTCAGCAGGGTGCTCTTGTGACAAAGGTAGCCAACCACATTCTGGGCTGGATTAACAGAACTGTAGCCAGCAGGATCAAAGAAAATATTAATTCTTTGTCTCTGGCACTCATGAGGTTGTGCTGGGAGCAATGTGTCCAGTTTTGGACAAGATACAGTTGATAAACTGTGATTTATCTGGCCTAGGGCCACTAAGCCTATTGGGAAGCTGGGCAACATGATCTATGAGGAGAGGCTGTGGAGCTGGGTTTGTTCAGCCTGGAGACAAAAAGGCTTGGGGGGTCATCAAATCACTGTCTTCACATTTCTCATGGCATGATTTAATGTGCCCAGGATGCAGTTCTCTGGGTATCAGAGTTGTCTGCGTTTGCAGATGCTGCATTCTTGTGTTTAATCACACAGAGGTCACTTGTAGAAACTAACACATGTGCAAGTCACGCTTTAAGTCTGAGTCAGAACTGAGGGGGAAAGAACAATTACGTGAGCAAAAACGGTGTGTAGGATATTGCCACTGGGTAGCCACTGCATTGTAATATGTCTTTCTTTACTTGCAAGGAAGGCAAATGCTTAATTTCAGTCCCACCATGCCAGAGACAAGAAGCAGTGATTTTTTTCACTATCTTGTCCAGAAATTTCAGGGCAAGTCAGTTAATGTTTGTGTCCGGAGATTTTGTACATCATTCATCTTCTATTCCTATTCTCAAGCTGGACTGACTGATTTGATGCTGCGCTAAGTGGAGGCACTTGAGTTGAAGTGGTATGAGCTCCTATTGTGCAGTTGTCCTTCCCTCACCCATTCTTGAGGATGTTTTCAGTTTAGAAGGGCTGGAGAACCATGGCATAGCCAGGAGCAGGAACCCAGACAGAAGACAGACATCTCAGTTGGTGAGTCCTATATAATTCTGCCCAGCTGGGGCAGAGCACATGCTGGCATAGCTAACCCTGCTCCTGGTTGCAGTGATGGCTCCCACAGAGCTGACTGAAGCATCTCTGCATGCCACTTCTGGAGTTTACTCACTGCTGTTAGCAGCTTGGATGAGTCTTTACCCATTGTGAACACCAGTCAGACTGCTGGATTGAATGAAGGATTGAATGAAAACTCTTGAAAAATATAACCAAATGTTAAACAATAACCACTGAGTACTAACAGATGTGACAGACCAGTCAAGTGTTCTTGAGGCCCTGCCTTGGCATGCAACAGTTTTGTAATAGAATACAGCTAAACACAATCCTGCATTTTTATTTTCTGTATCATGGGAATGTGTTACACACTCTGAAGAGGCCAGGATACAAGCTGATTTCAAATGCGTTATATATTTTAACCTGCTAAGAAAATCTTGATCTTGAAAATGTGCTACAACACATTTTGGAACAGTTCAGCTACATTTTGTTCACAATAAGCTTGTGTAGAATGATTGGATGTTGCATTAATGGTCCTGTACTTACCAAACAGTATGCCTTGAGCTTATAGGTGGTACTTTTATTCATGTGGACATATTTTAGAAAGCAGAAGACCAAAGGTATAATCTCAGGAGGTTCCCTTAGGCACTCTGCCAGAGTACACTGCCTGCTGGGACAATGCTTTTTGGGAAATAGGAGTTTTACAGGCACAGCGGGAAGTTTTCCTTTCAGTGAAATCCTTTGTGCCAGTGCAGGCTGCAAGCAAATTCAGGGAGTAACAGTGTTGAACATGTAGACTTCAAATGATCTGGACTGTAGAGAAGGTGCTGAGAATGCAAGAGGGAATGGTTTGGCTTCATCTCCTTGGGAGAGATGAAGAGATTATTGGACTTCAGAGTTGTTCTGATACTTGTTTTTGTTGATGACATGTCACATGACATAGGGCTTGAAAACTCGGAATGCTCCAAAATGGAACCAGATCAAAGTACCAGCTGCCATATTTCTAATTCATTTATTGTCTGACAGGGCCCTGCATTCGCTGGGAATGAGTAAATCTGAATTGTGAAATCCAGGTAGCACTTTTTTTGGTAGAAAATAAGCAGGAGAAGATAAATGCTTAAGCTAACTATTTACAATTTGGATCAAATAGAGCAATTCAATAGGTTAATGAAACATCTCTGTGAAAACACTGTTATAGAACACCCAACAAAACATCAATATCAATGTCATGTAACTTAATTGTATCTTATCAATGCCAGAAACCTTTTCATAATGGCCTTATGTAAGGATTTCTGGTTTATTGCTTGCATTTTAAACAAGCACCTGCAATTAAAGCCTGCAATTGCTAGCTTCAAAATCCCTTAATATTACTTTTTTAATAAGTAGAGCAGATAAAGTGCCTTATATAAAGAACAGACAAGAATCCAGTTGTTTATCTTGCTGCCAGACATCTCATTTCTGGGCAGATTATTTTAGGTGTTTTATAAAGTTTGGTGTAAGAAAATGTTTTCGCTTCAACCGGGCAGTCTCTGCTTTGTACCCTGGGCTGATACCAAGACTATGGCCCTAAATACCAAGCAGGTGTGGTAGATTGGAGAAATCAGTGCTTGCAATGCTGCTTGTCATTCAGATTAAAATGGTGCATGGGCACATTTTCATAGAGGGCCCTTTACGCATGATAAAAAGTCAGTGCTTGACATAATTGTATTAGACATTGGAAGGCTGATATGAGTTTTTTTTCTTGATTCAAGCATCAGTCATCTGCAGTTTTTGTGTTCAAATAGTAATTCTTGTCTCCCTTTTTAGAGACTATCAGGCTGAGCAATTTTTAGTCTCTTAGTGGCTGCAAAACTGTTCCTATTCATCAAATGAGCAAGTCTGGGCTGGAAAATTCTGATGCTGTTATATTGATTTTCTGAGAATGTATTCGTGTTATAAAAAAGACAGGAATGCCTACACAGCTGGATACACTCCAGGAAGTTTTTAACAATGCAATGGACATATCCAAAAGCTAGTGACTATCAAGCTAGCAAGGGACAGATCAGGTAACTGGATACCATGTCACATTATTTGGGATTTCTGGGAAGCCCCTCCAAAGTCATGTATAACGGAGGCAGACTGCAACTCACTCATGTGGACCCTGACTCACCACATCACCAAATCTAGATGGTTTCAGATTTGGGTGGCAGCAGACTTGTATGATTCCAAGACCTCACAGTAAACAGTCTCAGACTATATACTGAGGAGGAGAATCAGAGGATAACCTCTGTGACCACAGCTGTGGAAAGAGACAATTCCTCACAGGCTGCCTCCCCTCACAGCATCTCAGATGACTCAAATTCTTGTCAAAACCTGGCAACAGACAGATCCTTGCAGATACCACAGTGCTTTTTTTTTGATGTGCCCTATAAGCTGCCCTAATAACTGATGTTATAGTTTTAGTTCCTCAAAGTTTTTAAGATATAGCACATATGTAGGATTATTTTTGTTTCCTTGTTTTATGTCTTTTCTCTGATGTAAAAAAAAAACAGGCTGAAACCACCACCACTTTTCCATTTCACTGGACTCAAGTTACACTCGTAATTTTTCAATATTTTTAGTTCAGGTGTTTATTCCACCTACCAACAATTTATTCAGTGTAGCTAGGATTTTCCGAGAGGATCTACCTTTGGGAAACTTGGGCTGTCCCGAGCGAATACTGGAACATGTCCTTTAATTTCATGGGTCACTTACGCTCCTATTCAGGCGTGACATGATCCAATACCCATCAGTTCAGAGACTGACCTTGCCCATCAGAAAATGTACGAATAAAATGTGTTTAATCCTTGTTGCAGACAGAGACACAGAGCCCTGAGGGAAAGACTGGCTCCAGCAGCAGCATGGCTGCCACACACTGCAGCTGCATTCTGCACATGGGTTGAGCTGCCAGCTGCACTCAGTTATCCTACCTGGAGCCACGGGATGCCAGAGGTGAAACTGCCCTCCCAGCACAATGGTATAAATTCTGCTTACACAAAACCAATATTTTCCAAAAAAGGAGTATAACTTTAGATTCCACAAAGCTTGCCTATAAAAAGCTGTTTAATTTCCCTGGGGACTTTTGAGGTCTCTGGATATTTATGAATGTACTTGTTCAGATAATTTACAACATGGAGATGTGACAGATTGTGTACAAAGATGTGGTCATTCCTGAGCAAGTGCTTACTTGGGCTGATGTGGGCAAGCAGGGACCTGTGGGGCTTCACAGAGATGTGCTTGGGCCTCCAAACAGCCCAAACCAAAACTGCAGTATTGTGTCTCAGTGAGTGGTTACCTTGCTCAGCAGTTTAGAGGTAGCTTACCCAGAGCCAACCCCACTCTCTGTGTGGTGTCTGCCCAAATCCTTTACATCATCTCTGTCCCTTCAACAGATTGGCCCTTATCTCTCTGTTCTGCTTGATCTGCTCCTATCCTGTGATGTGAATTCTCTGCTGCCTTCTGTTCCTGAAGCAATCCTGTGAGACTTAAAAAGAAATGTTCTATTAGCCTTCAGTCCTGGGTAATTTTCAGCAGGTGTAATTACAGCCTGACTTCTCTCCATTCCCCCTGAAATTTTGCTTTGAAATTGTCTGACACTGCTTCCTATGAGAAAAGCCATTTTACTTTACTTGGGGTGACTGCACTTCAGAAATGAGTAAAGTGATTTCTAAATGCAGCCTGAAAATGCTTTCAGCTAAGGGTTACTCTGGGTTCTTTATTTTTTTCCAGAAAGAATGCAGTAAATTTGTCAGTCAACAAAGGAGATGGAAATTTAGGCTTTGTATGTACATGAAGGGAAAGGTGAAATAATTCCTTCTTCTTTGAAAGCTGACCTTTCCTCTGGCAAGGTAAATCCAATTACAGTAACTGCACTGATTTCATTGCAGTACCACTGGGAGCACTCTAATTCCGTAAAATAAATTAGCATAAACACAAAGCACACATGACAGGTATATGAGAAAATGTTCCAAGTTCTTTCTGTGCAATATTGTTATTCATCAAAGTTGTGCGTGAAGGCTCACAAGTGAGGGATTAATGTTTTTAGCGACATATGGCTTGTGATAGTTAAAGAACAAACATTGCTGCTTACTGTTAGGAGGGTGTTCTTTCCAGACAGCTTAGTAAAAAAGAATTTTTACTCCCTGTCCATCATTGAGATTAATTCAGATCCTATTACTTAAGATTTTTGGAAACATATTTTCTCTCTTTCTGTCACCTACACTTGCGATAGTTTTAGATTCCATGTTGCAATATAAAAATTTTAGTTTCTTCCAGAAACTGATTATAAAACTCTTGATAGAAAAGACTGTACAACACATGCAAAGATGTGTAGTTACCTTGGTTGATAACAAATGGTAATAAAAAAAGTATGAAACAATCAGATAAATGCCTGTGTCTGCAAGTTACCTGCAAGACCAATGCTATGATGATTTCTCAATAAGAAATTACATAAAAGGTGATTTTAGCTTTAAGCTGTTAAGTGTATTTGCTGATTTTTAAGTCTAACTTCAGGCAAGGCTTGAACTTTCATTGTTACCACTGGGTGAATGCATAATTAATGTAATATGCAGGTAAGGTATTTTCTGATTAATTTCTATAATAGTTAATTTAGGGAACCTGTTATTAAACCTAGTTACCAGCATAAGGGCTGCGATTGTTACAAATACTTATCATGCTAAATCATACCAAATGATAGAATGACACAATGGCAACAAATTATAACATTTTATCTCTTTGAATGATGTTAATAATGGATGCGTGTGAATATTAACCAGAAAAACTGGACATTCAGTGAGTCCATTCAGAACTGGTTTAATCACATACAAAATGTCACCTTTTGGATTAATTTATCAGAAGAAATAGAAACAGGTTCCTTTCTGAACCTTTCATTTCCAGATGAGCTCATGATTGTGATCAATGTCTATGTTGAAGTTAATGGAAACATTTCCATGTGTGTACCAAAGGCAGCTCCTGTCAACAAACACTATTAAGGTCTGTCTCATGGTTGGAGGGGGAGAGGAGCAGGAGTAGTTGGCATAAGCTCTTTAGAAATGCTAGCTGTGTGCTGTGTGTAGAAATGCTGTTTCCTGTCCTTATCACCTGCATGGAGTGTTGGTCAGTGCTGCCAGGCAGAGCTGCCAGCTCCCAGCAGGTAACAAATGAATCCTGAACAGCACCTTTCAGCTCAACACAATTCAGACACAAGCAGATCCTCTGCTTGGTCTCTCGTGTAGCACTGTGTCAGAGTTACTGGCTAGAAAGAATCTTTCTTATTGCAAGACTCTTAATGAACAGGACAGTTTTAACAGTAAAGGGGTGCTGGTGCTGAGAGAAAGAACTGCATCCCACTTCAAGAACACTGAACCCTAAGGAAAGGGGAGAAAATCTGTCTACTTCAAAGTTCTTACCCACTGATCCAAAATTGCTAAGTACATTTCAATTTTATATTTATCTAGGGAATTTCATTTCTAGGGAATGTAAGAACTTGTGGAGGGAGCAGAAAGTCCCTCTGCATCCTCAGAGCAGGCCCCTTGGAAAACCATAGCTTAAAGATAAGAAATGGCTTNACTGTTGTATATGCTAGATTGGATGCCTTCATAGAATAAACTCTGGATTTGTGCTTTTCTACATATGCTGGTCTCTATACCCCACTGGTCTGAGGGCCCGCTGTGAGCCACAGTTCTATCTGGGCAAGGCTCAAGAACGTGCTCCATCACTGGGGACTGCTGAGACAGTTTTGGGATCCCAAAAGGACCCCAAAAATCCCAAACAGCGACAAGAACTGAGCTGAATTCCTCGCTTCATACCACCATG
Organism: Buphagus erythrorhynchus; assembly: GCA_013400855.1. Taxonomy (NCBI): domain Eukaryota; kingdom Metazoa; phylum Chordata; class Aves; order Passeriformes; family Sturnidae; genus Buphagus; species Buphagus erythrorhynchus. Next base: position 58,406 of record VZTT01004924.1, on the reverse strand, counting down.
GAAAGGCACTGGTGAATAAATCAGTGTACCCACCTGTACTCATATTGTCCACCTTGAAAGTGTCAGAGGTGAAGAACTGTGGGTTTTTTAATGCAGCTTCAGGTAATGCTGGAATGGTTCCTGCGGGTGGGACAGGTATGGAATCCTGAAGCAGCCTGGCTGGAGCCTGATGTCTTGTAAGCTGGCAGGCTTGTATAAGCCATTAGCTGAAGAAGAAACCTCAAGAATCAGGATACAGAGTGTAAGTATGCTCTGCCTGTATTGCTACCTTTGAATTTAAAAATGTAAAACCCCTCAGAGAAGCAGAGGTTATGCTTGCCCAAATTAATTTCTTTGTGTATGGCAACTCAGCTGACAACAGATACATTAATGATAAAATCAGACAAGTTACAATCTTAATATCCCAACAAAAGCCATTGGGGCTTCTACCCCCAAATCCTGTTCCCCAAAGCTGCATCTTTTATCCACAGTGTTTATCATCGTGTTGAAAGCAGCATGGTAAAGAGAGGTGATGCAGGAAGGTCAACGAAAACTTATTTCACAGAGGAATGTTGCACTGTGGCATTTGACCTTCACATTTAGTTTAGGTATAGCACATAGAAGTTCTTTATTTTACCTGTATGATTGTGGGTAAATATACAGCTTTGTGCAGGCTGCTTGCCTGTACAAAATTGCAAAGCTGTTTTTGTTATATTATCTCTGACTTTTCACTTACTAATTTCATATATGTGTCTGCTGTCCTCTCTCTTTCCATCTTGTACATCCCTTTTCCTGTATATGTGCCAGGTATTTTCATCTCAACTTTTTTGCAGGAGACAAAAAAAAGCAGTACTTCAGAAAATATTTTTATTTTAATAGAGTATTTATACTCTATTTTTATTTTTTCCCCTCACATGTACTAAAGTAATGAGCTCTCAGAACTCTCTGGCTAACCTTAATAACTAAATTATGAAAATAATTCAGATTATAAAAAAAAGGTCCTGTGCCTGAATAAAGCAGTCCATATTAAATTCTCCCTGAATTTCTGTGGCCTATGGTTGGTGGTTTGGTTATGCCCCTGAAGTAGAGGCTTCAGCTGACCAAGTTTTCTGTGATGGAGGACACTCAGAAGGAAAGTGCCTTTCAGTCACAGCCTTTCTGGGGACAAGGGCCAATTTGCTGCCTCTGCCTTGCTGAAGACAAGTGAGCCCATCCTGACAGCCCAGCAGGACTCCTGCCACTGGGAACAGCTCCTCGTCCAGCCCAAGTGATGGCAAAATAAATGGTCCAGGCTAATGTAGAGGAGAGTTGACTCCATTTCATTTGTAAAGCTTTTGCCTTTGAACTCTCTAATTAAAAGTATTTAATAGGTCGACACAAGGGCAGATACATATTAACATTTCAGAAGGTGATAAAGGGAGCTATCAAGAGGAAGATATTTTAACAGAAACATTTGGAGGTAATGTGTCATTGGAATAACAGTTCTGCTAAATACTAGGCATTATTCTCCAGGAGCAAAACATAATTGAACCAGCACATACAAATTACCTACTGCACACAGAAAGTCGATTAGCTGATTGCCAGCCTGCTAAGAGAAACAATGTTATTTTATTCATACATTTGCTGCTTTATTAACATTCAGCAGAAAGAAAATGGAAATGATACCATAAAATCCTCAGTTTGCATTCAGGTATACCAACTTCTATGCCATAAAGTCTGTGTGTATCAGACATCCATGCTAAACTGGTCTTGTCTGTGCTGCTTGGGAGCCAAACCCTTTGGGGTTTTATTTCTGCTATAAATCTGCAGAGGAAACATCATTAAAGCTAGCTGTTTGTGTAGTCATTTATTACTCTAACCTGATAGATTGTTCAGCACAATTATAGCTTATTTGGACACATTTGGTATCACTTATCACATAGTCTCTGGCTTCCTAAGCAGAAACAACAAATGAACATTTAAAATTTCAACATTACAATGAAGACATTAATATTCCTGTATCTAAGAAGTTTCCTAATGGAGTCAACTCCAGAGAATACAAGTAACTGGTGGGGGAGGCTAGAAAGTGAATTTGGGAGGTGTTAGGTACTCTGGGGCAGGCAGTCTTGTATCTGTGTCCATCCTATAATAAAGCAAAGCTTGATCTTCAGTGAAAATGAGGGATTTATTTAACATTTAGCATGGAGCAAGAGTAAACACAAACACATAATTGCCACACAGAGGTAGTAAATAGACTGTAAATTTTAGTCCAATTTTACTTCACAGTAGCTGAATGTTAGCACATCCAGTGGGCAAAACTGAAGATGACAATGGTGCATAAGCATAATTTTACCCTCTGGGGAGAATGCACCTTGCATGTGAGCTGGTAAATTCCACTCAGTTTGGCTCTCCAGAGCTGGTGGACAGTATTGGCACCTGCTGCCTCTCCCTGTTTTCCTCATTGCTGGGAGGGTTCTGCAGCCTCTTCTGTGGCAGCTGTGGTGATGAGCTGCAGCCAGGCACTCCTGTGAGGCAGAGCAAGGTGCTTCCCACCAGTACAGGATCTGTAGCTCTGGGAGTGAGCTGTTATGAGGATGGCTGAGGGAGAGAAGAGAGTATAACACCTTCATCTCTGGCAGTTTGGCTTCAAGGAGTAGTGTGATTCTGGAGCAAATTGCCTGTCACACCTGCCAGCTGCACTTTGGTTCATTTTGCAGAGTGAGTCTGTTGTGATTGCAGCTTCTCCAGCATAGAACAGCCCTGGAGATTCTACCAGAGGTACAAACCAGCCCATGGTAGAGAAAGAAGGCTTCAGACACATGACAAGTCTCACATCCATGCCTGGCAGGAATTTTTGGTCCAGAACAGCTCACTAAATATCATCTGAATTGAAACTTCCAGACCACAGGTGCTGGAGCAGGAAGGAAATCAGCACCAACTGCTTCAATTTACTGACTGCTCCTATGGTACTGTGTTAATGGTTAATGAAGAAGCAGGCAGTGAAATCTAGGCACAGTATCTGTAAGAATTGTTTTGAGAAGAACAGTTTTTATATGTAAAGAGATATACGGTAGAGAAAAAGAGTGGAATGTCAGAGGAGGGCTCAGCAGGCAGGGATGTCACAGATTGTGGACTTCGGGTGAAGGGAGCAGAGACAAGTCAGTGACTGGCCCAACTAAGGATAAGCATTGTCTACATGGCCTTTGGCTGTGTTTGCCTTCCCAGAGGATGCCTGTTGCCTTTGGTAGCTCTGGGCCCTGACTCACCCGTGTTCTGCTAGTTGTCAGCTCTCCTGAGAAATCATTAAGTCAAGTGATCCCTCCTGTGTCCCCATGCCTTGTGCAGCCAGGTCCATGGGCTCTCATTTCTCACTGGGTAACGTTTTGTCTTGCAGAAACAAGGAAGTGGGCAACCCTCCTGAATAGAGAGTGCATTTTAATGACCAAAAAGCTGAGGCTGCTCAGTGCTCACCCAGGAGCCCTCCAAGGAGGGGCAGCTGGCAAAGCCAGCTGGGCAGGAGCAGTGCCAAGGCTGTGGGCTCGCTGCCTTCTTGGTTGGAGCAGCCATGGTGCTGCTGCTCTACCACAGCAGCTCCCAAGAACTGCTGCTGTCCAAACACTAGGAAGTAACATGCTAAATTAGCAAGTTATCTCATCAGAAGACTTCTGCCTTGATTCTGTGCATGAAGTCTGTCACCAAGTATCTAGCGATTTACTATTAGCCCAAACATGAAGCTTTTTAATTTATAAAACCCCTAGAGATTTACTGATTTTAATTCACTACATAACTCATAAAACTTAATTATACTACTTAAACTTGAAAAAATTAGATAAAATTTTATGGATTTCTTTCAATGCATTTGGTAAAAATCAAAAATCCAATTCCCATTTATAGTGAAAATGACATCCCTATTTTAACATGTATTTGCCAAGGAAGCAGTACAACAGAAGACCATAAAGTTTTAATTATAACTGTTTAAAGTCCAGGGCTAGAACCTCCAAAGGAGACATTGTGTCTGCTAGGAAAGAGAGGAGCGTGCCTGCAGAGGAAATTTCATTTGTCAGCCCACATTTCCTCTGTTGCTACCCAGAAATTCAGTGTAAGATAAACCTGCATCTAGATGGTAAAAGGAAAATATGAAAAGAAATAGCTCTAGCTTTAGGTCCAAGTGTCTCTTTCCAATACTTTGCTCTTGGATCTGCCCTTGGTTCCCATCTTGCAGTTATTTTAATATGAAACTCTGTTCAAAGACACATGGCAGGAGACCAGGTCTCCCCAGCAGCTAGCTGAGTAGAAACAGGATTTAGAGCAAATTAGGCCAAGCCAGCAACTCTTATAGGTAAAGACAGGCTTGCAGAGAAACACTTTGACTGCTGCTGTGGCACATCTTGGCAAACCTGTGGTAAAAAGAGCTAAATAGAATTTTGAAAAGATCTTAAATATAGAGGGAGAGGTACCTATCTGTATATATATACTGTGTTGCTGACTGATGTTCTCTTTCCATAAATGGGAATTCCTTGATTTCGCATGGTTGCATGGAGAGTTTTTGAGGGAGCTTGGTGCCAGGGGACTGCATGGGGACAGAGGCATTAGGTATGTTCAATGCCATTGCTTTTACAGCCACTGCCTATCTAGCTGAAAGGTTGTATTCATTGTCCCAGCTCTGTCAGCTTTTCCTAATAGGAGAGATGCTCCAGTACCTCCATCACCATTACTCCTTGTCACATTGCTACAGACCATATTAAAAAGTGTGTCTCCATCTTTCTTATAATCTCCTTTAAGTATTGAAAGGCCACAATAATATCTCCCTGGAGCCTTCCCTTCTCCTGACTATTAATTTATTCTGGACATCTAGTCACTCCTTTATATTGTTCAAGCCTTTCCAATAACAGGATAAATCTGTCAATGTGAAGTCCGCAGGACTGTACATAGAGGACAAAAAGTACAGAGTTTTCTTAGCCCCCATTGTGGCACATCCTTTTTCCAAGTTTGCATGGATGAACGCATCCATCACTTTGCAAAAGAAGTTCCTGAACTGCTCTCAGAACTTTCCTCAGCAACAAAATGAACCCATCTGTCTCCTCCACTGTGCGCCTCAGGGTCTGGGCACAAGCTTGTTATTCCAGAGCAGGAACTGGTAAACTGCCATGGGGTTATTGCCATGGTATAAAAGCTCTAAGAGCAACAACTGGTATAATCTTCTAAATGTGTAATTTTTCTTTACAGGCAGCCATCTGCAGTGGAGTGGGTTATGAGGTGGTTTTCTGTCTCATTTCATGCAAGATGTCAAATTTTGCTTGTGAATCATGCATTCCTCTTTCAGGGATTTATTGTAGTCTTTGCTGTCCCTGGATGTGTTTGTGGAAAGCTAGACTGGTGACTGCTATGAGCCCTGTGATTATAAAGCAAAAGGAGTTAAGCAAGAGTCAGTAAACTTCTTTGCTCTTGAGAGCAGCAGGAGGCCCAACAACTTCTTTCAGTTGAAGCTGGCACTGACACCAGGCAAATCCATTCTGTGAACAAACAGCAAATCAGTAAAGCATTAAAAAACATAAGCATCCAAAACCACTGAGATCTTCAATGGCATGGCAGTCATTCATAATTATTTTTCTTGTACAATGTTTTAAACCAGTTAAAAAATGCTAACATCTCGGGGAATAGCAAAAGCTGGATTTGTTTCTTGTAAATAAAGTACACATAATGTTTTACCATTAGTTACAGTCTGTTTACAGACAGAGTGAAATATTAATCATTAAAAGCCAGAAAATATTGGAAGGTGTCTCAAAAATTATTGTTAAAAACTCCCAATGTGTTCTGTGGCATGTATTTCAGCAGAATGGTTTTAATGAGAAAAGATGTTGTGTCTTTAAAGTGAAACATTCATTGATCAATATTCCACAATGATTCTGTCAGAATTAAAAAAAAAATAATAATACTTTTCTAGTAGGAGGAGAATTTAGAGAGCTTTCCTGCAAAACCCAAAACCTCCCAGACCTGGTTTTGCTGGCAGGTAGTGCCCTACCTATGGCATATTGTCAGCTTTAGATTAGAGTTTAGACACAGCTGGAGTAGCTTTGGGACAAATTATTTTACTTTCTTGTGCTTTGGTGTCTGTAACTGCAAGCCAGAGACAATAAGGATGAGCTCTTCTGGAGCTTCTTGAACCCTCTGACTGAAAGGTTAAAGATGGGTTTTCACTATTCCTATTAATACTCTTCTGTGATTGTGATAGAAAGGCGAGAATTTTCCCCTATGCAGTACTAGGTCAAATATGTTTGAGGCTGTCTTCAGTTCTCGTTCAGTCAGTGGCTTTTGAAGCCTGGGCTCATGCTGTCACACTTAGCTTTTCATTAGTGCTCCTTTTGATGTAAGCCTGAGAGAGCAGTGACAAGCTTGCTTCAAGCTGGAGATGCGATTCCCTCAGTGCAGCATCTCCTACAGCCTGCGAGCTCTAACCCTGCTGCACTTTTAACTGGCAGATAACCTGATGGCTGGGACAAGTGACAGGATAACCTGATGGCTGGGACAAGTGACAGGAGCTTCATCTCTGCTTTGCTTTCCTCTGGTCCAATGATGGCTTTGGGACCCAGCTCTGGAGATACAAAGGATGTGCAAAGGATGGAGATACAAAGGATGTGACTGTCAGCTATACTAACTGTGTCCCTGGCACAGAGATAAATTCTGCCCTGAGTTTTATGACCAAGGAGTCATAGGAAGTACAATGCAGGGAACAGCTCCCACGATCAGGGCCTGACTCACTGACAGTATCAACCCAGCAGGACCAGAGCATCCTCACCAGCAGGCTGAGCATTGGAAAATGCCAGTGGAGTCAGCAAGACATGTAACCAGATGGGCTGGGCCTAATGTGTGATAACGGGAAATGAGGGGAAGATAAATTACTAAATACAGCTTATTTACAAAATGAAGTACAGAAGATGAACGTTCCTATGCAAGATGCATATTTACATGTATATATAGAGTTTGTAGATGTACAGTCGATACATATAAATGTATGTTTGTGTATGTGTACATTTACTCAGTATAGCCAAATATTAGTAACATCAATACTAAAATCATTATTGCATTAGAAAACTCCCCACAGAAGCACTTCTCTAGCTGCTGTGAGACAGAAATGGTTGATCTCCTGCTGGGTTTAAACAGCCTAAATATAGCCCAAAATATGTTTCTGACACACTTGTCTCTCTTTTTGGTTGTCAAATGTACTCTGAGTATAAGAGTACCCTGGAGAAAGGGGTTTCTGTGCTCTCAACATGCAGTCCTATTTCCTGTGAAGTAAATGGGAAAGCAGCCTTGAAGAATGTGAGTCATCAGATCTGTCAAGCTGAAACCACTATGCAGAGGCAAGGCAGATGGAGATGTAAATGCAATTCAGGCTGAACAGACATTTTAAAAATATGGCATTGTCTCATCTTTCTCGTCTTTGGTCACTCAGTTTAAATAAACCCCCTTTGGTGGGCAGGACACTAAAATTTTCCTTTCAGTTCAGAAAAGCAGTGTTTGCTATGTTCCTGCATCAACTATCCACCCCTACATCAGCCAAGATGCTGTCTGTTAGTTTGGACAGTGAAACACCATGTCTGGGCCACCATCCTGCCCTCAGCAAGCAGTTACTGTGTTAACACTCAGAGCTTGTGAAAGACATTGGTGCAAACCTGCTGGAACACAACATATAAAGATGAGTGAAGTGGGTGTTCTGTGAGTTTAGTTATCCCAGGGACAAGGAAAGGTATATGGTTTCCTTTCTTTAAGTAGGTGCAGTCAAGCCTGATATTGATTTTTACAAGGGCAGCAACAGATGCTAAATCAATAGGAACCAGCAGTATCACAGAGAGTGACAGTCTGTCCACATAGACTTGAGTCCTGCTCCTGAATGAAAAGGCAACATGTGAACCTTTGTGGCACCTCCTCCTAGGAAACACCACCCTCATCAGATGAGTAAGGCTACATGCCTGAGAATCCGGCTCTGCATTTGCTGCATAATGAAATTCTCTCAAATTATTGGATTTTGCTGCTTTCAAAACACTACATGAAGTTCAGATCCTTAGTTTTGAGAAAATCTGCTTTGCCTGACACTGGTACTTACATACAGCTGACCTATGTAACTGTACCAAGTGGAGAGTGAATGGACAACCTCAAGGATTCCCCCACACGTCTGCAAAATTGTCAGCTGAGTAGCTGCAGCCAGCAAGAATTTCACCACACTGCCTACTGACAATTGAAAGTACAGTGGCATAAGGGAGTCACATCACTTTAAAACTGGCCTAAGGGTCCTATTCTTTCACCTTGCTTTTAGTAACAAATTCATGATTGTCTTATGACAATTTTCTGTATTTTTTTCTAATTATTTATTGGTGTCTAACAAATTCTGAACTATAATTGTTTTAATTCATCTAAAAAATTGCAGTGGGATATTTGACTCAACTCCAGAATCTATGTGCCATTGCTTTCAGGTGACTCTGAGTGGCTGGCAGTAACCTAGGGAAGCACAGACCTTGCCTGCAATCCTGTCACAGGTGATGCTCCACTCCTGTACCTTGGGTGGAATGAGACCCAGGCTATGCAGGTGTAATTTGCTATTTAAAGTCACACCGGTGCCTTTTCCCAGGGCTGGAAGGAGACAAGCCAGCAGGAGCCATTGCAGTCCTATCTCCCAGGACTGAGCTCCATGTCCCCCACCAGCTCCGTGCTGCACAGCTCCAAGATCTCAGGGTGTTACAGCCAGGTCCTCCAGCTGTCCCCAACCCTCTGCCCTGTTGGCATGTCCCATGCCTTGCTGCCATTATGGTATTGGGCTGTTCAGGCCAAAGAGGCCGTGCAGCTGGGCACAACTGAAGTAATGTAAGGGGGAATGGTGACTTTACATTATGTAAATTGCAGGTCCTGCATACTGCTTATCATAAAATCCCCATTGTGTGTAACAATGTGTGATGGACTGAACTTTGCTTGGATGGGCTGGTTGAGCTCTGCTATTGTTTCCCTCATAAAGTGGGACTGATGTATTAAACAAAGCATTTTTGTGCCAGATAAGGTAAAAGGCTGTTAAGAAGCCTATCCTGCAGAGATGGGGAAATGCTGTTCATCATACCAATTTCCTCTCCCCCAGTAAAGCTGACAGGGCAGGTATTGGGCACTGTCACCGAGGCCTGAAGCTATTCCTCCCTAAGGAGGCACAACTGGCACAGTTAGAAACCTGGCCAAAGAAGCAGCCATGTCATTGGAAGAGGCCAAAACCATCAAAAGACCCCCGAAGAAAACCCTTCCCCAGGAGAAGTACTGGGGCATTCCCAGATGAGCCTGAATGTATATAAGCTGTCAAACTCTTTGTTGTGTGGGTGGTGGCCTCAACAAATCAAGACTGCCATGATGACTTCAACCATGGACATCAAAATTGCAACAATCAAGTCTTTTTTCTGGATCCACGGGTGGTGACATCTTTCCTCCCCACTCTCTACTCTTGTCCTTTCCTTCTCTTTCTTTCTTCTCCTTATATTGTTTCTTTGTTATATTTTTATAAATGTATAGAGAAGAACCAAAATGGCTGTATACCTCCTTTCCAGTGCAACCAAATTGTTTTAAAATAAACTTGCCTCAAAAATGTACATTGGTCATTCAGTGTCATTTTACTCTAATCCCCAAGAGATCTATTGACAAGAACCTCAGTTACCCTGCTTTAGAGGTGGGTTGTAACACTAAGCTAGGAAGTAGTACACATTAAAATATTCAGAATAATAGGCATTTATTTTCAGTATTATTTTCATTAAATATTGGTATAATATATCCATGTCTGAGGTAATAAATTAAAAATAAACTCAAGATTTCAGTCCCATATTTGTGCTGCATATTTTTTTCTACCATTATACATAATTTTGAAGCAAACACACACAGTCTGTAATTCTGAATGCAGCGAGGAATATTGTTTTAACACAGTCACTTTTTGTTTCACTATAGTTTTGCTGAGAATGGTTATTGCATGATACACTTTTAATAGACGTTTTAGTTATACTAGAGTTTTCTATTCAATCACACATATCGTAATTATAGAAAGATGGGCATGAAGATGTGCTTTGAGCCAAGGATGGCAAATACTGAATCAGTGATAGCACATACTGCAGGATTATTGTCTGCCTTCACAGAGCCCAGATCCAGCAAAGCCATTTCAGTGTGTGCTTAGTTTTAGACAGGAGTCATTTCAGTGTCATCCATGGCCTTAATTTTTGCTGAATCAAGGACTAGCCAAATCTGTAGAACTAAATTAATAGACTTCTTTAACTGTGTGTTATTTGAAAACAGGTTTGCTGGTTTCATACTTTGTAAGATATTTTGTAATGACCTCTGTAAGATTGTTTGTATCAGTGAAGCACCCATGAAAGTTTCTAACCTGGTTCATAAATACACTATGAAAAAATAAGCAGCTACAATGACTCTCCTACACATTTTGTTAAAAGTAACACCTGGTTTGAAAAGTTATTAAAGTAATTTTTTCCATGGTAAAATATATTTAAAAAAATAAACTCTTAATTTAATCATCTTCCATCAAACATATAAGCATGTTAAAGGGCGGGGCATACTTCAGGTATTTTCATTTATAAATGCAAGAGATCAAGTGTATCAATCTTTTGCACTTAAATGCTGGTGGTAGTAAGGCCCTTTCAGCTAAGTCTCCATCAAGCCCAACATCAGTGAGCTAAAGAAACAATCAAACACAAATCTTGCTTGCATATAACTTTTTCATAATCCTGAATTAAAAAAAAAAATCCTCCCTGCTTAGAAAAGAATTCTTATTTAACTGCTGCATTAAAAAGTATACCTCACCTCCATGTTAACTTTAATCAGTGATTCTGAATGCAAAGAATTTAAACACTCACTTAAATTGCTGTGGCATGCCATTAGACTCTTAATGTTCATAAATTGTGCTAATTCCCATTTAAATCAAGAAGCTATAGTTTGGAGTTAGAGCTAATGGTTGTCTTAGTGTTAAAGGTCTATTTCCACCAGATTTTCTTTCTTCTATTTTGCAAATGACTGACAGTGCTTATGATGTGATCCTGAAAAACCGTTTGGTGTTATTACCAGAAGCTATAGTCTGTGAGAAATCTCTCCATGCTCATGCAGTGAGTTGCATTGCTGGGGGACCATGGCCAGCACTGCCTGGCTGTGGCTGGCCCGGGGCTGTCAGTACTCCACCGAGCTCACCATGGCCATGGGCTCGTCAAACGTCGCCAGCCTGATCTGCTTCGGGGTGGGCATGGACAGCATTTCCCCGGCGTCCGTCGGTGAGTGAATCCCATTGTCCATCATGTTGGAAACCTCCTCCTCGTGGTCCTCGTACAGCGTGTTGATGTGCAGCAAGGGGTGGGCTGGGTTGCAGCTCAGTGCAGGTGTTGGCTCTGGCTTGACCTGGTTCAAAGCCATACTGGTGGCAGCAGCAGTTGTGGCTATGTGGTTGTGGTTACACGTGACAAAAGCCGCAGCAGCAGGCACAGTTCTGCATGTCTCGGAGGAGTACAGGATCTCTTTCACAGGATGAGGGGTGTCTGAAAGAGAACAAAACAGATAAAGGACAGGTAGCCTTTCACCATTCCAGTCCATCAGCAAGCAGTGCCCTGAACCAATAAAAGTCATTGGCAGTCTTGCCACTGATTTCAGTGGGATCAGAAGAGGATCCCAAACTGAATTTTCTTGGGACACTTTGAGAAATCCAAACAGAACTGTTTCAAAACAACAGGGTTGTAAGCTCAGGGAAACAGGACAAACAAGAAGTGGAGTTTGTAAATCTCGCTCTTTTTTATGCATGCTCATGCTTCCTTATGTGAATGGTATTTTTGTAAAATGAAGAAAAAAAAACAACTGAAAAGTACATTTATTCCCCTCTACAGTCTGGACAGTGTTTTTTAACAGTATGATTTAATGTTTTGACAAATGTAATGACTATTGAAATCCACAGGATGGAATACAAAAGGCACTGATATTTTCAATGGGAAAAATTAGTGGTTACACATTGTAAGCCACTTGTCTTTAGAAAGAACTCAGCAATTTGTCATCAACTGAAGTCTCTTTCCAGAAATCGTAAGTCTGCCTTACCTGATGGACTGCAATGTAGGTCTAACTCAAAAACAAAGTTGAAAATTTTTAATGTGAATTGGGAGTCACAGAGCCCCAAAACTTCAGTAATTATTTTTTGCCCTTAAAATATTCAAGCACTAATTTAGATGAAGGTAATTGAACCAGAAAACCCCAGTAGTTTTGAGGAGTTGAAATCAGAGCAGGTGACTGGATAAGGAATGCTGTAGAATAGCTCACATGCACATTGGGGAGTTGGAGGCTCTAAGGAGCATAGGGATTTGGAAGTGACAGAAACTTTTATACCTCAAATCACTTCTTTGCTGGGCAGAGGGGTGACGGTAGAGGTCAGTCTGTCGAAGCCCAGAGGGAGGTCTTAGCTTGTAATGAGATGAGAGCCATTGCTTTAAGTACATACAGATTTTTCTGTAACTTCAACTGCATAGTGCTTCTTTCTTATGTCAGTAGCTTACAAAAATAAACAAGAAGATATCTGTCTATCAGTTTATCTACTGATCTATCACTTTTCTTGATGTTCAAATGGCTTTCCTCATCACCCTAGCACTTAGCAATTATTGATATATTTGAAATACTCCTTTGAGTTAAGAAAGGGACAGGCTTTACAAGACACACAGGGAACCAAGGCACAGAAAGAGCATCTCCTGTGAAGCCACGCAGGAAGGGCATGGCAGAAATCCTGAATCCCTGACCAGCACCCACACTTAAGAACATCCATCCTCTGGTCCACATAAGACACAGGGCAATTTAAAGTGCGCATGAAGAACAACATCAACAAGCTTGAGTTTTGATTTTTTAGGTGACAAACATATGCCAATCCCTAAGAGTTGGTAGTCTAAGATATCTTTTTTTTCCACAGGCAGCCTTTACTCCCATTAGTAGTCTCCCACACCCTCCTAAGGGGCTATTACTGCTCAGGGTATTGGTCATCTACCATGGCAGTTTCCATATGACTTGAAAATAAGGCAGGTTTGAAACGTGCCAGGTGCTGGTGGAGCAGGAATGGTATCATGGAAGCCAAACGTTCCTCATTTCCTTGGCAAATCATGACTACATTTGTAGTTGTGAAACCTGCTTACATTTGAAACGTTACCCACACCAACAGCCTGTTTTGTATAGCTCTACCTGTAATAATCCTTACCCTCCATTTAGTTGTTAAAGAGAGAGAACCTCTGTTTCTGAGACCTGCAACCCTTGAGATTACTAGCTATCCCCAAACCTAGCAAGGTAGGTTAAACAGTTCCAATAAACTCTGATTTCCTTAAGATTGCTATGTAAATTATGACCTGTGGAGGTGGTATGGGCATTATGGCATACTGTACCTTTGAGAGAGGAGGTAACATGCACTACAACATTCTCTTCCTGGTTTAAAAATCCACCCTCTTGGCTTTTTGATGTAGGCATTGAGGGGATGGCTTGAACCTCTGGCTTGGGTTTTTTGCTACTAAGTATATATGGATGAACATCCAAGGAAAAGTGCCGTGTGTGCTTTTTTTCACTGCTTGTGCTTGGGATGGCGTTTGGCTCGCTCTTATGAGCGGATGATTGCTGTGAGGTTTTTGCAGCAGACTCCAACAAAGGAGCTATAAGGCTGTCTGTCGCTGTTTTTCTCCGCACAGGCTTCGGTTTATCTGGCTTATGGTTCTCAACCTTCATAATGGCTAACTGCTCCTTGAATGGCTGGGGAAGAGGATTGGTAGTCGGGATCCATTTCATCTTCTTCCTTGGTCTCTTAATGATGAGCTGTTCATTAGCATCAATGTCTGCTGGATCAACACTTGGGTCTATGGTCTGAATCCCTGAATCACGCATGGTTGGAGTGGCATCGTGATTGGACTGGGCCAATGCTGCCAGCAGCTGGCGCACAACATTGTCGTACATCAGATCGCTTTCATTTGTAATAAAATCCAGACGGTTCAATGATTTTATGTGGTCCCTATTTTCATTACAAAACATGGCCAAAATATTGATATCACAAAACTGGGACTTCTGCCACTGTTTCTTGGTCTTTATTCCAACTTTGTTCAGTTTATCAAATATGAAGTTAGACTTGCGAAATATGAAGAGGTGAATCAAGTTGATGAGGATTATCAAGTTCATGAAGCAGAGGAGAACGATATCTACACCAGCAATAATCCGCTGGAGCTGGACAGATGGCAGTTTACAGTTCACTCTGATGTGCAATTTGGAGCTGCTTGTTTTGTCTGGAGGCTCACCTAGTGCACATGTAAATTCATTTTGCTTCTGTGTAGCATAGTAGGTGGATAAGTATGTGATTGGTATGATGCTTAAAAAGATGATGAACAGATGTCTTGCAAGATAAAGCTTAGCTAAAAAGTTACTTCGTCCTCTTCTTTCTAGATATTTCTCAAACAAGTTCTGCTCAGGGCTTTTTTCCTTCTCTGCATTCTCAATGATTTCTCTTTTCTCTCTCTCGGTTATCCCCGGACCTTTGGACTGAATCTGTTTCTCTATTTTTGGTGCCCGCCCTTCAGCTGCACGGTGGTAGCAGTTATCAATCTCCTGAAGCAAAAAGTTCAGCTCTGAAGTCAGTCGAGTGGAGGCCAGAAATTCCCAGCCCAGAGCTGGAATGTACATTATCCCAGCAAAAGCCAGGAGTGCATAAGGTAGGAACTTATGCTCAAACAAGGAGGGCCAGTGGCTGGCATCAACTCCTGGCAAGGCATCTTTTAATTCTGTCCAACAATATCCTCTGGCATACAAGGCTTGATCGCGGGTGAAGTTGTGTGGTGTGTAACAGTATATTGGCTCCTCTGTATAACAGAGAGAAAAGTCACTGCTGTGCATTTAACCTACAAAAGGAGCTCTGGAAAATAAACATTTCAAATTACATCAATTTTATTTTACTGTATCTTTACATGACCATTAAGCCCTCCACATCCAGCTCAGGCTGCACACATCCTTCACAAACCCTACGGCAAAACTATTTACCTGAAAGTTTTAGAATGAGCCTGACTTAGAAATGCCAGCAAGAAATACATATTTTGGTTTAATGACCTCTCTGAAAATAATATCCTAAGCAACTGTGATGTGAACTCTGTAAAGCTAAAAGACCTGATATTCACTACAAAGCCAGTAGCTGAGGGCGTTCCATGCAAATGCTGAAAATTAGATGAAATTTAAGGTTTATCTCAGCTATACATTCTTCTAAATAGAAAAAAGTTCACCGTAGCTTAAGGAAATATTTTTATAATTATTAACAAAGTAAACTCATTTGATATGGTAGAAAAAATATGAAACTTGAGACATACAAGGATTTAGTCAACTGTATCCCACTCAGCTAATATTCTTGAATAAAAGTGTGACTGACCAGGACAGAATCTGGTGTGTTAACTATTTATCAGTATGAAAATTTAATTCTACATTTGAAACTGTAACTTTGGGTTTTTTACACAATGTGTAATTAAATGCAACTCGCCATCAGACAGTATTACAGAAAAAACAAATACTGTGGATCAAGAAAGAAATCAAAGTAATAGGAGAAAAAGTATAGCAAGGATTATTAAATTCACAGTGATGCAGTTTTTCTCTCAGGAAATGTTTCAGTCATATTCTGCTGGAGGACGGAAGGGTTTGTCGAAGGAAATTACACCACATACTTGTCTATTTCAACACTCCTAAACATTTGTATTTTACCATCATCATCAGGATGTTGAGATAAAGATCCAGACCCTGTAGACAAATTATGTTCTTACATGATCAACCTTTTTTCTAGCAATACATGAAAGAAAGAGAGAAAAACTTGTGAAAGCTAAAGCAGCATTAATTTCCCAAAGAATAATGACCATTATGAAGACACCCTATTCAAAGAGAAAGACCATGTTTTCATGTTTTGACAGGTAAAACAAAGAAAATATATTTTACAGTGTTCTGGTACACCTTTAAAAACCTTCCCAGGATGAGATCCATAGGACCAGGCATGCTCTCTTGACTTGAGAATCGTTCAAGAACACCAAGTCTGCTCTGGCTCTGAATGTAGTCTACAATTCAGATCAAGAACAGCTCCCTGGAAGAGCATGGTGGCACTGTTCTCTTTATAATAAAAATGAAAACAAATAATATCATATTGATAATAAATAAAATATTAAAAATTAATAGAGAGGCATTTCTCCCTAATCTTTCTGGCTTAACAAATGATTCCTTACTTGACCAGTTACTTTTCACATGTGAGCAAATCAAAAGTTCTTTGGTGTGGAGGTATAAACCTCTTCTGTGACCTAGACAGAATTAATACTACCAACTTAAACAGATTTGACAGAATAAATGTTGCTACTCAAGGCAGCATGTAAAGTGAGTATGCCCTGCAAATTCTTTAATGTTGCTTTTGAAGACTATCTTTAAATGATCTAGCTTCAGTCTCAGAGGATAGCTTAAAGCACTTCTATTTAGACTATTTTTGTGTACTTATAGATGTGTAAAAAGAAAAATGCTCATCAACTCCCTTGGTTTCGTAATTACGTGTCCTCCCAACCATACCCATGAAGGAATGCATACAAAAAATTTAATCTCCTAATATCAAAGACTTATTGTAGAATTTCCCAGGAGATCACACAGATTCCTGTGTAAAAATGTTCCCATGGGGTAAAAAAAAGGCAAAGCAGAGTGCTATGTTTCTCATAAGCAGAAAGTTTTTGAATGGGGTGTCCCTAAGCCCAGTAGAACTTTCCAATATGAAATCAAGTTTCCTGTGGCACACATGAGTTCATTTCTCCTAGGTCTCAACATCAAAAATACTTGGGAAAACAGCAAGAAGTATTCCTACAAATCAGCCATAAGGATTATTTTTGGATTCCTGCATCAGTTACTCCTATCAAATAAACTGATTAGTTCTTTCAGTTCTCCTCACTGAGACCAAAAAGCTCAGGTGACTTTTGCCAAAATTGTATATATACACAACAACATTCCAATATCTTTTTATTTTATAAATGAAAAAAAAAAGAAACTAATTAAAATGTCTTAATATTTTACATTTACATTGGACAGACCACTGAGAGACTAACTGCACTCCATCCATTGCCACTGCTTTGATGAAAAAAGTCTAAAGAGCTTCACAACTCCCAGTTGCCTTACAGGCTACAAAATGAAGCTGTCCCAAACAGTAGGAAAAGCAAATGTCACTTTAGAGGAATTTGTTCTCTTTTCCTCTGTTAAACATGTTTTTATCTGACCCAATTGTCTGTAAGGATGTAAAAGATCTCTAATTTATTTGGCCAGCTGAGCATGGTGTCCCACTCTTACTCAATGTTTGGTACCTTGTTGCTACTAGCCTAGTATTTTCTTCTTTGCATATTTGCAA